>WWET01001755.1:170973-193637 GCA_011038615.1 Limnodynastes dumerilii | reverse complement strand
ATATTTTATTCTCAATTGTATGGTTTTTTGTTGGTGGTTTCTGTGGTTTACTTACCTGATGTCTCGCCCGGTCCATTGCCGCGCCGTTCCCCTGCGCCTTCGGGATATGGAGGCTCAAGATGGGCAGCCAGGGCCATTGGAAGCGTGTCCCTCGACCTCTGGTGGTGCTGGGCGCGCATGGGAGGGTGCGCGCCAGGTCCCTGTAGTCACGCCCTCGCGCGGCGCTGCAGTGGCCCAATATGGCGCCTTCCATGCAACGAAGCACAGCGCTCCTCCACAGGGACTCCGAAGCGGGACAACGATAACGGAGGGAGAAGGGAGGCATCAGGACACCTGTAAACAGGGCTGGGGGTAAGTCTGGGCCTCCAAAGAGGCCAAGGATTTCTGCTGGCAGTCAGTAACAGGTGGGCAGGAGAGATGTTTGGGATATGGAAGACCGTGGGGAGGCAGATAGTGTGATGTTTGAGGATGAATATGGGGGTGAGGATCATGTCAGTGATAGGCAGGTTAGTGAACACGACGCTGATGACTTTTCTGTGGGGTCTATGGATGTGGTACCTGATACCCCTGTTCTTCCTCCTGTGTGCCACCCACCTTCTAGGCCAGGTTTAAGGGGATCTATACAAGGGCCTTTTGGAGTTAATTCCCCTCACTGACGCAGGTCCAGGTGCTGGCTGATTCTACTAACCCTCCATCTTCTCAATCAGGAGTCAGCACACAGTGGCCTTTCCCGCCCTCAATATTTAACACAGGCTCATGGCCTTATTTTGGTGCGAGTGGCCCCTCCTCCCAGTCTACCCAGGGACCCTTGGCTTACATGCCTTTATTTTCCAGCCCTCCTGCTCCATATTTTATGCCCAGCCAACAAGGTTTAGTGCCTTGGCCATCCCCCTTTCCCGCTTATGTTCCGCAGGCTCCTTTTCCTTTGCAGCAAGCGAGCACTAGGGAACAGTCTAATGCTGGGGCAGGGAGCACTGGTACTATTGGGTTGGTGTTAATGCTCTTAACGTTGCAGATCTCGGCCAGATTCCGTCCCATTCAACTACAGCGCAGGCAGCAGGAGTGGACCCATTGGAAGGGACTTCTCGAGGCACTGATCCGGCTGCACAACATCTTCCAGCCACGCAGGGAAACACTCTGGACGCAGGTGAGACCGAGGAAGTTTGTGTATCTGACGGGGAAGCAGGATCAGATGCTAGTGTAATTTCCAGCATAGACTCTTCGGCATCCCGAAGCCCGCTAAGGTAATGTGGCTGCTAAAAAAGATTCTGCAGGCTAAGGCAGCGGGGGCCCCGGCAAAAAAGGGAGCTAAAGCGGTAGTGGTGCCTAAATGTAAGCAGCCAGGCCCTCCATCCCTGTTGTGCAACAACGCAGCAATCACGTGGGATGTTAGAGATTCTTCTCGCGAACGTATCAAACGGGAGCGCTATGTAGATATGTTCATAGTTACGCAGGCAGGTAAGGAAAAGGAGTTGCGGGCGAGGAGTCTTTTAGATCCTTTTCTAATTTGTTGGGGGGATATCCCCCTTTTTCAGCAGTTTATCTGGAGACAAGGCTCACTGAGTACATGGGGATTCTGCGCTATCTGCACCTCATCCACGACTTGGAAAACACCAGGATGGGGCTAAAAGCATAGATTTTAGCGATAGCGATATGGGTATTTGGTTGCGGATAACAAACGCCAAACAGGCACATGAGTCCTTTCGGAAGAAGGGATACCAGCGCAAATCACTTTCCTTCAATTTTGCAAAGGGGAAATGTTTTTCCTACAACAACGCCTGATGCATGAAGGGGGTTAATTGTTGGTACAAGCATTTGTATACAAAGTGCGGAGGGACGCATCCCTCAAAGGACTGTAAGGCCCAGTCAGCCCCCATCCCTAAGCTGCCTAGCAATGCCCATTAATTTAAACAAGGCCTTGTCTCCAGTTCGGTTAGAGGCAATGTTAAAATGGCTGCAAGTTTATAGTGTTAAAAAAGATTCACAGTTTATCATTAATGGTTTTCGTTATGGTTTTCGGTTACCGATAGTTAGACAGGTTAGTGCTTGTTCTTGTCGCAATTTACAGTCAGTTCACCATTTACCACATGTAATGTTACAGAAGGTGTTAAAGGAAGTGAAGCTGGGAAGGATGGCTGGGACTCCATACCGGGGTTAGTCATTTCCCCGGTTGGAGTGGTGCCGAAGAAAACGCCCGGTAAATTTCGACTTATTCAACATCTGTCCTCTACCGAGGGTGCGTCGGTAAATGATGCAATTGAGGCGTCCCAATGTTTGGTATCCTATCAGCTTTTCGGTCAAGCATTGGAGTTGGTGCAGTCCTGTGGGCCTAATGCCTTAATGGCTTAAATTGATATTGAGTCAGCGTTTAGGTTACTTCCGCTTCACCCTGACTCTTTTGTCTTCATGGGCTTTAAGTTACCTGAAGGGTATTTTGTGGACAAATGCTTGCCTATGGGCTGCTCCATCTCCTGTGCTTTTTTCGAAAGGTTTAGCTCTCTTTTACACTGGTGTGTGCAAGTATCAGCATCAGTTTATTGCCCATTACTTGGACGATTTTCTTTTTGTCGGTGATGCACCATCAGTTGCGCTTTGATCAACCTGAGCTGTTTAGGGCTGATGGTGTACATCTTTAGGATATTGGTCTGCGCTTTTTTTATTGGAAATATGCTGGGGGTGCTACAGGGTTGCGTGGTCGCGGGCGAGAGCACCTCAGTGTCTCGCTGTGGCAGTAGAGGTGTGTGTTACTGTAATTGTTGGCGCAATGATTAAAAGAAAGGGGGGTATGTTAATGTCTGCTTGCAGAGGCGCACCCTTCGAGTTATTACTGGGTTACCTGTCTCGTGACGGAACCCGTTTCTGCCTCCTCCTCAGATGTGGTGTGCACATGAAGAGGTGTAGCCGGGGGTTTGGGGGGAGGTGGGGGCGCCTTTAACGATGACTTGATGTTGTCGTCTTTAAGTTCCTGGAGTGACACCACCTACTATGGCCACCTTGCTCAAGCTTAAATTTTATAGTCGTTCACAACTTTCAACAATTTATTAATTTTATCAATAAACCTATGTCCCCTATTTTAAAGCCAAATGAAGTTGTCTGTGTCGTTATTTCTTGGGGTTGACTGAAGTGTGTGGAGTATCAGCTGTTGATCGCTTAACACATTCTTCAATGCGCTGTTAAGCTGTTTATGGGATCTCATGCTTAAAAGATAACAGGAAAGAGATGTACAAGAAATTTAAAGGCACATTGAACACCATTTAAGCAGTCTTAAATAAGTGGCACATTGCAAAGATCAGCATGTCCTAACTGTATTCTTAAAATAAGAGGAAAACAAGTGGAAATATTAACCTGGACAACATTTTGTTAGATTGCAGGGGAGGCAAAATGCATTTGTAGCAAAAAGTATTGGCGATGAAAAGTGATGTTATTAGAACCAGTTTAAATAACCATGTAAAAGAAAAGCTGGTCCATATCTGTGGGCAATGAGCAAAAGCAAAGTATTCTCCCTACATGCCAAGAATAACATTCATTTAACTCCCTGTGAAATTCAGCATAGTGTCGCCCAGGTGCAACTTTCCACCTGTTTTCCTTTTATTTCCAAACTCTGAATCTAGTCCAAAGGGGACAATCCAGAGATGAACATATGTATGACTATGTACATACTTGCTCTTAAACCATGCATACACAATAGTGGGCAGTCCAGAACCAAATGCAATTCACTGAATGGCTTCTTGCGTTTAAACAAGTGTTTCACGGGAGGGGGGATGTGAAGGTATATTGCCAATGTACAGTAAGTGTGTGCTCCTGCAATTGCACAAGATCCAGACCCAAACACAGATGTAAGTATTCACACTTTGCAGAAAAACACTTGAAATCACAGGTCATGGTTAAAACTAAGGGGCTGACACTGAATGCCTTTGTGCTAGCATTGGCTGCTCTGTGTTCATATGTTACCTGCGGTACCTGTACAGGCATCCTAAGGTGCCACAGTGTTTGTCTTAGGGATGCACATAGAATTCCCATTTATTTAAAATTTACATGCTCGATTTGTGACAATTAATGTTCATTCTGCATCAGCCCCTAAGTCAGGGTTAAGGGAACTTTTTTACCTTTTACCCCAAAATATATTTAGATATGCCAACGTTACCCCCTTGATTTGAAAGGAAAGAAATCAGCCTTATTTCCCCCTCTTAATTTTGGTCCAGCCAGCCTCATTTTCCCCTCTTAGTTTTTGTCCAGCCAGCCTTATTTCCCCCTCTTAATTTTTGTTCAGCCAGCCTTATTGTCCTTCTTCTTTCTTATAGCTGCCTCTTTAGTGTGTGCCCCCTCCATGTTATTTAAATCCACACTCCCCAAAGCAAAAATCTTCTTCCACAATAATAAACTTACCTTTTCTTGCCGTCTCGAGCTCTCTCCTCCACGGTGCGCTCTGCAGAATCATGCCAGCGTGACATTTATTGTGTCCTTGGCATGGATGATCTAGACCGACATTGGAGGCTCTCTAGCCCAATGCCTTCAACTGCCTTCTCGTTGCTCCTGGATTTTGACAGTTGAACCTGTGTTATTTGAATCATGGCTTGTGGTGCACCACACTTTTTCTTTGCTCTCAGTATACTTCTGCTGCACTTAAAGAGGACAGGTGAGTGACAGGTAAGGTTGAGATATTCCTTTTTTCATTGCTATACATTTCACTTTATTATTGTTTGTCTATTTCTTAAAATATTTCTAGTATTTGCTCTTCCTTAATTTGTTGATAGGTAGATGTAGGCTTATCTTGATATAATTAAATATCTTGTTTACTGCTTGTATATTCCAATTTTTTTAAGTATAAGTTAAAAAAAATTATGTCAACTTGAGTTTTGTTGTTACCAGTCTAACTAGGAGCCTACTGTTTACTGGAGTCCCTGATGGTGCAGACAGACATGGCTGCAGGCTCCTGGCAGGTCATGGCTTTAGACCGTAGTCCCTGAGAGAATGTATAGTTGGTGGGGATAAGATGGTGTGAACAGATGTTCAAAACAGGAACAAATAAGTCTTAGTAAAAGGAAACAACCAAATTAGTGCTAGTATAGGTAAACAATCACAAGAAGAAGGAAAAGGTAACCAGAAGAAGGCCACATATATACGCAATCTACGTAACGAAATGATACGTACATTACGTAAAATAGTTACTATGCATGCACAGTAACTGTCATCGGCATCGGACAGACGTATTTCCGCCGAGGGCCGTTGTTCTGGATCCGGCCCAATGACCCCAAACACACCTCCAGGCTATGTAAGGGCTACTTGACCAGGAAGGAAACTGATGAAGTGCTGCGTCAGATGACCTAGCCTCCACAATCACCTTACCTAAACCCAATTAAGATGGTTTGGGAAGAGTTGGACCACAGAGTGAAGGAAAAGCAGCCAACAAGTGCACAGCACCTCTGGGAACTCCTTCAAGACTGTTGGAAAACCATTCCAGGAGACTACCTCATGAAGCTGATTGAGAGAATGCCAAGAGTGTGCAAAGCTGTCATCAAAGCAAAAGGGGGCTACTTTGAGGAATCTAAAATATAAAACATATTTTGATTTGTTTAACACTTTCTTGTTGACAACATAATTCCATATGTGTTCTTTCATAGTTTTGATGTCTTCAGTATTAATCTACAATGTAGATAATAATTTAAATAATCAAAAACCATTGAATGAGAAATTGTGTCCAAATTTTTGACTGGTACAGTATATATGAATATATATATATAATTTTTTTGAATAAAATACTGTTTATTTAAATCTTGCATCCAAGGGGGAAAGACTAAAGATTAGTCAAAATTTATGGGTGCTAAGGAAAGCAGGCAAATCAAATGAGTGCAAGAATATATTTTTGAACAATTAATTAAAAAATAAATCCCTTTTTTTTCCTCTGACACTGCACCTCAACTAGGTACTATGCGAGACTACCCTCACATACGAGCCTCAATCTCAGTCTATACAACAATGACAGCTGAGTACATTAACCATTGTGTCTCCACAGTTCCCCACCACCTGTACCAACTTTATCAGTGTAATCAACCTGCTTTTCGGAAACAACTGGTACCTATGATTTGTCCTGCCACCATCAACCACCTCAAACCTTCCCCACAACTTCCAGAATCTCACCAAAAGAGGATTAAAATATGCTTTGTCGAATCTCATAATTGGGTAATGCACAACGAAACCTTTGCACTGAGCAAGGAAGATCTTGATGGACCTATTAACTTTAATGCAAACAACTTTCCTGTTGTCCATGGCAACACCATCTATCGAATACCGCTAAAACTTGTGAAGAATTGTGTCAGACCCTATCCATTTAATACCTGTCAACCACTTGTTAGCAAGAAGCGATTCCTTCTTGTTAGCCCAAGTAAGTTCCATCAATGGGATCTGGCCAACATCATTACCTTCAAGGGGTATTACCACAATATTGGAGTTTAAAATTCCCACTTGCACCAAAGTACTTTGAAAAACAGCTGTAAACTGGAAGTGAGTTATTGAAACAACATTACAATGCAATAGTCAAATGAGGAGCCTAGCAACACTGCGCACAATGCGCACAATGAAACTGAAGCTTGTGCAAATTAATCTATGTATCCTACACTGTGCCCTGTCCTGGAGCAAAATGACATTGAGGTAGATCCAGAACTACGTTTGCCGTACGTTTACTCGCGTAGCGTATTTTCGTGTGCGTACCTTCTATACACTCCCCTAGGCACACCCCTTGAATGTACGGATTTTTTCAAGATACGCTTTTCAAACCCTACCTTAACTTTTGCCAACGTAACCTCAGTGATTCGCACACGTACGTATGGGCAACACGTATTTACGCAGCTAAGCACGCCTATACTGTACACTTTAAATACAAACCCCCGCCTACTTAATGTATTTCAGATGTATTTTGGACTCACGTAAAATTGGCACGCCCACATACGCACTTGAATGGCCCATACGTTCACAATTACGCTACATTACTGAGCATATTTTCTATGGTGCGCATGCGCAGTACTTACCAAAAGGCGATTTTACGTCTCTGCCACGCGGAAATTCGCTCACAAGCGTTGTTCTGGATCTGGCCCATTATTGGTAAGGAGGTCTGTGGACAGAGAGAATGTCTATACAGCCACAAATTTTCTTATACTAAAGGTGCCCTGTGGCCTGACAACATAAAATAATTTATTGTATGAACTTATTTAATTTAGTGGCACAGTTTTCCACTGTTTATCATTGAATATGCACTTATTTTTGTATTGGACCATGTATTGATTTCTGGGACATTGTGAAGTTGTGTTGCAAGGGAAGTTCCAAGTTTATGTTTTAGTGGCCAATACATCATTTGGTCTGAAGGCACAGCATGGGGTCATTAGCTTTTCTTTTGCTGAAAAGATATAGAAACTGTCTGATTTTAAAGTTCACAGATTTATGCAAATGTGGTTAATATTATATTGTGCTGTGTGGAGGAAACATTTCCTGATGGAAAATATTGCATGTAATTTCTAAGACTTTGTGGCATCAGCTTGGGGCAAAGGGTTGGTCTACCCCCTGCCATCGTGTTTATCAGACACAGTATAAAATAAGTTGTATTTTGTATTGCACTTCTTGATCTCTAGCACATTGCTATTGGCTATCAGTCCTTTTTAGGTTTGTGAAGAGCTGATAAAACATCTGCTTTAATAATTATATCATGTGACCTACAGATTAGCTAATCTCTAATCTCTTTCCCATCTGATTTGAGATGAACTCCAGCATCCTTTAACCTCTGCCAGCTAACCTGCAGTGTTTAACCATAGCACGCGGATCAGCCAGACACCCAAGAGGGGAGTGAAGTAGCCATATCAGTGGATACCAAGAAGTAAGCAACAATTGTAGAAGTTTAGTGGCAGTAAAACTCCTTCTATAGCACAATGGGAGAAGCCAGTAATGGTTAGTTCGTGGCTGTAAGAAGGAACCCCCATATCCATGATATAGGATATTGTATCCCATGGCAACTAGGGCAACCTAACAGGATAACGGTCAGGATCCTGTTACAGTTGGTGACCAGCAGTGAGGTATACATCCTGCTACATCTGGTAATGAGCAGTGGGACCTGTGTGTCCTGTAACATGCCTGCAAAAGCAAAGCTCAAGGCAATACTAAAAAGCTTTGTTTCATAATCATCATTAGCTATTACCGCTACTATCTCCATAATTTTTACCAAGCTGTCAATGGAAATGTAGCGCATTTCCCTAGAATCAGGGGATTAAGGCCAATCCCTAGTCTTTTTTCCGGCGCACGCAGCATTCGGTCATCTAACAAAGGGCGGAAGATACAAAGGTACGGTAAGTAAACGAAAGATAGTTATTTTATTGTACATTGTGTTAGTTGACCAAATTTTGCTGCTAGGATACAGACTTTGAATTTGGAACAACTGGTGCGTGATTTCGCAATTACACAATAGTTGGGGTTATCCATTAAGTGCTAGTGTACTAGACGTTGCAGCGCAAAAACACATGTATTTATCTTATTGTTGCCACATGTGCTAAGACTCTTTATTTTTCTTTGGGTAGCGTTGCTTGTCACGAACATTTGCGGCAGACGCCGCACTTACCCGCTCCACGGTCTGTCTGCAACGTTCTCCCCTCGGCGGTCCCACATCTCTGGCCGTCGGAGGCTGTCACCAGTATAGTGACAGCCTCTATACTCACCACTTGCAGCATAGTTCCCCTGTCAGTGTCCCACGTGGAGTTCTGGCGCCCAGCGCCCCAGAGCTCTGGGCCGTGGGCGCCGCCATCTTGCATAGAACAGGTGACTCTGAGCCAGCAATGATTTGTTACCTGCTCCGGTCCTCCAGCCAATCAGTGCGCAGGGCACACTATTTAAACGCTGCAGCACTTACCATCCTCACCAGAACAACTTGGTCTTCCAAGGTGCCTGGCTGCCTGTGTTCCTGGACGATTCCTGCGTTCCTGGTATTCCTCTGATCCTGATCCTGATCCAGTCCTGTATTCCTCTGATCCTGATCCAGTCCTGGTATTCCTCTGATCCTGATCCTGATCCAGTCCTGGTATTCCTCTGATCCTGATCCAGTCCTGGTATTCCTCTGATCCTGATCCTGATCCAGTCCTGGTATTCCTCTGATCCTGATCCAGATCCAGTCCTGGTATTCCTTTGATCCTGATCCTGATTCAGTCCTGGTATTCCTCTGATCCTGATCCAGATCCAGTCCTGGTATTCCTCTGATCCTGATCCAGATCCAGTCCTGGTATTCCTCTGATCCTGATCCAGATCCAGTCCTGGTATTCCTCTGATCCTGATCCAGATCCAGTCCTGGTATTCCTCTGATCCTGATCCAGATCCAGTCCTGGTATTCCTCTGATCCTGATCCAGATCCAGTCCTGGTATTCCTCTGATCCTGATCCAGATCCAGTCCTGGTATTCCTCTGATCCTGATCCAGATCCAGTCCTGGTATTCCTCTGATCCTGATCCAGATCCAGTCCTGGTATTCCTCTGATCCTGATCCAGATCCAGTCCTGGTATTCCTCTGATCCTGATCCAGATCCAGTCCTGGTATTCCTCTGATCCTGATCCAGATCCAGTCCTGGTATTCCTCTGATCCTGATCCAGATCCAGTCCTGGTATTCCTCTGATCCTGATCCAGATCCAGTCCTGGTATTCCTCTGATCCTGATCCAGATCCAGTCCTGGTATTCCTCTGATCCTGATCCAGATCCAGTCCTGGTATTCCTCTGATCCTGATCCAGATCCAGTCCTGGTATTCCTCTGATCCTGATCCAGATCCAGTCCTGGTATTCCTCTGATCCTGATCCAGATCCAGTCCTGGTATTCCTCTGATCCTGATCCAGATCCAGTCCTGGTATTCCTCTGATCCTGATCCAGATCCAGTCCTGGTATTCCTCTGATCCTGATCCAGATCCAGTCCTGGTATTCCTCTGATCCTGATCCAGATCCAGTCCTGGTATTCCTCTGATCCTGATCCAGATCCAGTCCTGGTATTCCTCTGATCCTGATCCAGATCCAGTCCTGGTATTCCTCTGATCCTGATCCAGATCCAGTCCTGGTATTCCTCTGATCCTGATCCAGATCCAGTCCTGGTATTCCTCTGATCCTGATCCAGATCCAGTCCTGGTATTCCTCTGATCCTGATCCAGATCCAGTCCTGGTATTCCTCTGATCCTGATCCAGATCCAGTCCTGGTATTCCTCTGATCCTGATCCAGATCCAGTCCTGGTATTCCTCTGATCCTGATCCAGATCCAGTCCTGGTATTCCTCTGATCCTGATCCAGATCCAGTCCTGGTATTCCTCTGATCCTGATCCAGATCCAGTCCTGGTATTCCTCTGATCCTGATCCAGATCCAGTCCTGGTATTCCTCTGATCCTGATCCAGATCCAGTCCTGGTATTCCTCTGATCCTGATCCAGATCCAGTCCTGGTATTCCTCTGATCCTGATCCAGATCCAGTCCTGGTATTCCTCTGATCCTGATCCAGATCCAGTCCTGGTATTCCTCTGATCCTGATCCAGATCCAGTCCTGGTATTCCTCTGATCCTGATCCAGATCCAGTCCTGGTATTCCTCTGATCCTGATCCAGATCCAGTCCTGGTATTCCTCTGATCCTGATCCAGATCCAGTCCTGGTATTCCTCTGATCCTGATCCAGATCCAGTCCTGGTATTCCTCTGATCCTGATCCAGATCCAGTCCTGGTATTCCTCTGATCCTGATCCAGATCCAGTCCTGGTATTCCTCTGATCCTGATCCAGATCCAGTCCTGGTATTCCTCTGATCCTGATCCAGATCCAGTCCTGGTATTCCTCTGATCCTGATCCAGATCCAGTCCTGGTATTCCTCTGATCCTGATCCAGATCCAGTCCTGGTATTCCTCTGATCCTGATCCAGATCCAGTCCTGGTATTCCTCTGATCCTGATCCAGATCCAGTCCTGGTATTCCTCTGATCCTGATCCAGATCCAGTCCTGGTATTCCTCTGATCCTGATCCAGATCCAGTCCTGGTATTCCTCTGATCCTGATCCAGATCCAGTCCTGGTATTCCTCTGATCCTGATCCAGATCCAGTCCTGGTATTCCTCTGATCCTGATCCAGATCCAGTCCTGGTATTCCTCTGATCCTGATCCAGATCCAGTCCTGGTATTCCTCTGATCCTGATCCAGATCCAGTCCTGGTATTCCTCTGATCCTGATCCAGATCCAGTCCTGGTATTCCTCTGATCCTGATCCAGATCCAGTCCTGGTATTCCTCTGATCCTGATCCAGATCCAGTCCTGGTATTCCTCTGATCCTGATCCAGATCCAGTCCTGGTATTCCTCTGATCCTGATCCAGATCCAGTCCTGGTATTCCTCTGATCCTGATCCAGATCCAGTCCTGGTATTCCTCTGATCCTGATCCAGATCCAGTCCTGGTATTCCTCTGATCCTGATCCAGATCCAGTCCTGGTATTCCTCTGATCCTGATCCAGATCCAGTCCTGGTATTCCTCTGATCCTGATCCAGATCCAGTCCTGGTATTCCTCTGATCCTGATCCAGATCCAGTCCTGGTATTCCTCTGATCCTGATCCAGATCCAGTCCTGGTATTCCTCTGATCCTGATCCAGATCCAGTCCTGGTATTCCTCTGATCCTGATCCAGATCCAGTCCTGGTATTCCTCTGATCCTGATCCAGATCCAGTCCTGGTATTCCTCTGATCCTGATCCAGATCCAGTCCTGGTATTCCTCTGATCCTGATCCAGATCCAGTCCTGGTATTCCTCTGATCCTGATCCAGATCCAGTCCTGGTATTCCTCTGATCCTGATCCAGATCCAGTCCTGGTATTCCTCTGATCCTGATCCAGATCCAGTCCTGGTATTCCTCTGATCCTGATCCAGATCCAGTCCTGGTATTCCTCTGATCCTGATCCAGATCCAGTCCTGGTATTCCTCTGATCCTGATCCAGATCCAGTCCTGGTATTCCTCTGATCCTGATCCAGATCCAGTCCTGGTATTCCTCTGATCCTGATCCAGATCCAGTCCTGGTATTCCTCTGATCCTGATCCAGATCCAGTCCTGGTATTCCTCTGATCCTGATCCAGATCCAGTCCTGGTATTCCTCTGATCCTGATCCAGATCCAGTCCTGGTATTCCTCTGATCCTGATCCAGATCCAGTCCTGGTATTCCTCTGATCCTGATCCAGATCCAGTCCTGGTATTCCTCTGATCCTGATCCAGATCCAGTCCTGGTATTCCTCTGATCCTGATCCAGATCCAGTCCTGGTATTCCTCTGATCCTGATCCAGATCCAGTCCTGGTATTCCTCTGATCCTGATCCAGATCCAGTCCTGGTATTCCTCTGATCCTGATCCAGATCCAGTCCTGGTATTCCTCTGATCCTGATCCAGATCCAGTCCTGGTATTCCTCTGATCCTGATCCAGATCCAGTCCTGGTATTCCTCTGATCCTGATCCAGATCCAGTCCTGGTATTCCTCTGATCCTGATCCAGATCCAGTCCTGGTATTCCTCTGATCCTGATCCAGATCCAGTCCTGGTATTCCTCTGATCCTGATCCAGATCCAGTCCTGGTATTCCTCTGATCCTGATCCAGATCCAGTCCTGGTATTCCTCTGATCCTGATCCAGATCCAGTCCTGGTATTCCTCTGATCCTGATCCAGATCCAGTCCTGGTATTCCTCTGATCCTGATCCAGATCCAGTCCTGGTATTCCTCTGATCCTGATCCAGATCCAGTCCTGGTATTCCTCTGATCCTGATCCAGATCCAGTCCTGGTATTCCTCTGATCCTGATCCAGATCCAGTCCTGGTATTCCTCTGATCCTGATCCAGATCCAGTCCTGGTATTCCTCTGATCCTGATCCAGATCCAGTCCTGGTATTCCTCTGATCCTGATCCAGATCCAGTCCTGGTATTCCTCTGATCCTGATCCAGATCCAGTCCTGGTATTCCTCTGATCCTGATCCAGATCCAGTCCTGGTATTCCTCTGATCCTGATCCAGATCCAGTCCTGGTATTCCTCTGATCCTGATCCAGATCCAGTCCTGGTATTCCTCTGATCCTGATCCAGATCCAGTCCTGGTATTCCTCTGATCCTGATCCAGATCCAGTCCTGGTATTCCTCTGATCCTGATCCAGATCCAGTCCTGGTATTCCTCTGATCCTGATCCAGATCCAGTCCTGGTATTCCTCTGATCCTGATCCAGATCCAGTCCTGGTATTCCTCTGATCCTGATCCAGATCCAGTCCTGGTATTCCTCTGATCCTGATCCAGATCCAGTCCTGGTATTCCTCTGATCCTGATCCAGATCCAGTCCTGGTATTCCTCTGATCCTGATCCAGATCCAGTCCTGGTATTCCTCTGATCCTGATCCAGATCCAGTCCTGGTATTCCTCTGATCCTGATCCAGATCCAGTCCTGGTATTCCTCTGATCCTGATCCAGATCCAGTCCTGGTATTCCTCTGATCCTGATCCAGATCCAGTCCTGGTATTCCTCTGATCCTGATCCAGATCCAGTCCTGGTATTCCTCTGATCCTGATCCAGATCCAGTCCTGGTATTCCTCTGATCCTGATCCAGATCCAGTCCTGGTATTCCTCTGATCCTGATCCAGATCCAGTCCTGGTATTCCTCTGATCCTGATCCAGATCCAGTCCTGGTATTCCTCTGATCCTGATCCAGATCCAGTCCTGGTATTCCTCTGATCCTGATCCAGATCCAGTCCTGGTATTCCTCTGATCCTGATCCAGATCCAGTCCTGGTATTCCTCTGATCCTGATCCAGATCCAGTCCTGGTATTCCTCTGATCCTGATCCAGATCCAGTCCTGGTATTCCTCTGATCCTGATCCAGATCCAGTCCTGGTATTCCTCTGATCCTGATCCAGATCCAGTCCTGGTATTCCTCTGATCCTGATCCAGATCCAGTCCTGGTATTCCTCTGATCCTGATCCAGATCCAGTCCTGGTATTCCTCTGATCCTGATCCAGATCCAGTCCTGGTATTCCTCTGATCCTGATCCAGATCCAGTCCTGGTATTCCTCTGATCCTGATCCAGATCCAGTCCTGGTATTCCTCTGATCCTGATCCAGATCCAGTCCTGGTATTCCTCTGATCCTGATCCAGATCCAGTCCTGGTATTCCTCTGATCCTGATCCAGATCCAGTCCTGGTATTCCTCTGATCCTGATCCAGATCCAGTCCTGGTATTCCTCTGATCCTGATCCAGATCCAGTCCTGGTATTCCTCTGATCCTGATCCAGATCCAGTCCTGGTATTCCTCTGATCCTGATCCAGATCCAGTCCTGGTATTCCTCTGATCCTGATCCAGATCCAGTCCTGGTATTCCTCTGATCCTGATCCAGATCCAGTCCTGGTATTCCTCTGATCCTGATCCAGATCCAGTCCTGGTATTCCTCTGATCCTGATCCAGATCCAGTCCTGGTATTCCTCTGATCCTGATCCAGATCCAGTCCTGGTATTCCTCTGATCCTGATCCAGATCCAGTCCTGGTATTCCTCTGATCCTGATCCAGATCCAGTCCTGGTATTCCTCTGATCCTGATCCAGATCCAGTCCTGGTATTCCTCTGATCCTGATCCAGATCCAGTCCTGGTATTCCTCTGATCCTGATCCAGATCCAGTCCTGGTATTCCTCTGATCCTGATCCAGATCCAGTCCTGGTATTCCTCTGATCCTGATCCAGATCCAGTCCTGGTATTCCTCTGATCCTGATCCAGATCCAGTCCTGGTATTCCTCTGATCCTGATCCAGATCCAGTCCTGGTATTCCTCTGATCCTGATCCAGATCCAGTCCTGGTATTCCTCTGATCCTGATCCAGATCCAGTCCTGGTATTCCTCTGATCCTGATCCAGATCCAGTCCTGGTTCTACGGTATTTACCAAACTTGACCTGAGAGGCGCATACAATCTGATCAGAATTAAAAGTGGTGACGAATGGAAGACAGCTTTCAACACACGGGATGGCCATTATGAATACCTGGTGATGCCCTTTGGTCTGAGCAATGCCCCCGCTGTTTTCCAGAGTTTCGTCAATAAAATATTCCGAGATCTTCTGAACAAATCGGTGGTAGTATATCTGGACGATATTTTGATTTTTTCTCAAGACCTGAGTACTCACCGCACCATGGTACGAGAAGTACTGTCCCGTCTACAGAAGAATCGTCTGTTCTGCAAGCTGAAGAAATTTACATTTGAGACCGACAGCATTCCCTTTCTAGGGTTCATTCTCTCTGGGAACCAGATTCAAATTGATCCTGCTAAAGTGCAAGCCATCTTAGACTGGCCTCAACCTACCACCTTGAGGGGCATTCAGAGGTTCATCGGTTTTGCAAATTTTTATAGACGGTTTGTACGGGACTACTCTACCATCCTTGCACCTATCATCCTTGCACCTATCACATATTTGACTCGCAAAGGCTCCAACACTGCGAAATGGCCTGTAGAGAGCCAACAGGTATTTCAGCGGTTAAAAGAGGTCTTTGTCACAGCCCCAGTACTCTGTCAACCAGATATCACTCTACCTTTCTTCCTGGAGGTAGATGCTTCTTCTAAAGGTACTGGAGCTGTCTTGTCCCAGAAGTTTTCCGATGACCAAATCCATCCTTTCAGTTTCTTCTCCAGAAAGTTCCTTCCGGCCGAAAGGAATTATGTCATCGGAGAAAAGGAACTTCTTGCCATGAAACTTGCTCTGGAGGAATGGCGGTATCTACTTGAAGGAGCAGCTCATCCTGTGACAGTCTTCACTGACCACAAGAACCTGCTCTACTTCAAGACAGCGAGAATATTGGTGGCCCTCTCTCCGTGAAGATGTCAAGGATTATGTAGCTGCTTGCGCACAATGTGCACAACATAAAACTTCTCGGAAGGCACCTTCAGGCACTCTTCAACCTCTGCCAGTTCCTAAAGCGCCATGGACCCATATTTCTATGGACTTCGTTACCGACTTACCTGCTTGCAATCAATTCAACACTATTTGAGTGGTGGTGGACCGATTCTCTAAAATGGCCCATTTCATATCACTCAAAGGACTTCCGTCTGCACCTGTCTAGATCAACTATTCATCTCCCACATTTTCTGCCTCCATGGATGCCCAGAGGAGATTGTATTGGACAGAGGGGTCCAATTCACGGCTCATTTCTGGCGAGCACTCTGCAAAAGCCTTCAGATTAATTTGAAATTTTCCCCCGCCTACCACCCACAGACGAATGGACAGACCGAACGAGTTAACCAGGACCTGGAAACCTTCATCCGTCTGTATGTCTCCTCATCTCAGGATGATTGGGTGACTCTTCTACCATGGGCAGAGTTTTCCCACAATCTGCATTATCATGAATACCTGGACAACACGCCCTTTAAGGTAAATTACGGATATCATCCCATGGTTCCACCCTTCTCTCTACTACCAGCTTCTTCAGTGCCTGCTTCCGTGTCAACCTTGGAAAACTTTGCAGAGCTATGGAAGAAGGTGAGGGCTGCCCTTCTTCAAGCCGCCAAAAGGTACATCATTTGAGCGGATCGCAAAAGAAGGCCCATTCCGCCACTTCACCCAGGGAACCGGGTGTGGCTAGCCTCCAAAAACCTGCACCTCAAGGTTCCCTCCATGAAGTTCGCTCCCAGGTTTTTGGGTCCTTTTGAAATCAGTAAGGTCATCAATCCAGTGGCCTACAAGTTGGACCTCCCACCTCATCTTCGAATTCCTAACTCCTTTCATGTGTCCCTACTCAAACCGCTTGTGATCAACAGGTTTTCAGCACCGCATTGTAGACATTTAATTTAACCCACATAGCAGGGAATTAGCGGTTTCAGTCTTGATAACTGGGTTTCTGGAGTCTGTAAGACAAAGGATCCAGATATCCGAACCAGAATAGCAAGACCTTCATGTAGTGAAGATAAGATCTTTAGCAGTATCCCATGAAAGGAATGTAGTTAGGAGGAAGGAAAAACAAAATAAAAACTTTTAACATTAAGCATACAAGCCCTACAGCCACAGCCACACACACCCACACACGTCATACAATAAAATGTCCCATGTAAAAGTACAAAAACCTTTTTTTTCAGTGTTTCAGGTGTGGAAAACATATCATGTATAATGGCCAGTGGAGAGAGCAACAGGGGCCTTTTTGGCCAGGGGAGGAATTTAGAAGTGAAGAAGGAGAGATTTGAGGATAAGAGAGTAAATCATGACATCTCATATGCCATGAGGGATCAGGCAGGTGGTCCCCAAATCCAATGAGGGTCAGGTCATACCTGTGATCTCATGCAGATAGGATTGATTAGCGGCCCAAATAAAGAGCCTAATGTAGAGGTAAAATTTGCAGGCATTAATCAAACCTTTATTGTGGACACAGGGGCGGACAGATCTGTACTAACTTCTCCTCTTGATTTACCCATAACCAGGAAAACCATACGCGCAGTTCGAGTCTAGGGGCAGGTGCAACAGTATCATCTGACTACACATGTGGAATTCAGTATAGGTCCTTTACACACTAGACATTCTTTTCTTCTTGCAGCATCAGCTCATACCAATCTACTTGGATGGGACCTGGGGCCTGATCCAGACCTAGTTAAGTGCATGAACTTAGTTGCTCATGGGCTAAACCATGTTGATTGCAGTGGAGTCATATGTTATCTGTTGCAAACAGTATTAAAGTTGATAGGTGATGTTTCCTATCCCAAGTCTAAATAACAGTGTGATAGTAAAGCTAGTCAGTATCTGTGTGCAGTAAGCAATTCAAAGATATATCCCTGCATGCAGAGAATACAATTACCTTGACTCCCCCTGAAATCAACATGGTTTAGCCAAGGAGTAACTAAGTTCAAACACTTAACCTGGTCTGGATCAGGCCCCTGCTGTGCAAGATGGGTTGTGTAATTTATTGTACCCCTGATGATGTATTCTTGGATATCCCAAGATCCCATGCACAGGAGGCTCAGGACATGTTAGAGGCTCCTTCTAAGTTAATGGTTCTTTCCACTGGTTCAACGCAGTTTCCAGCACAGGTAGAGGAAATGTTGTCACAGTTACCAGGGTCCGTATGGACCAAGAATGGGCAAAACACTGGATTGATGGCAAAATGTGTCACCAGTCATGGTAACTCTAAAAACTGGTAGACAGGCGCTGAAAATACCCCAGTATCCTTTGAAACCTGAGGTAGAAATAGGAGTACTTCCTGTATTGGAACAGTTGTTACAGCAAGGAATTTTGACTCGCACCTAGTGTAGCAAATAGTCCCATTTTCCCTGTCAAGAAGAGTGGGGGAGGGGCTACAGACTCGTTCAAGATTTAAGGGGTGTTAATAAGATTGTAAAGAGTCCATTCCCTGTAGTGCCCAATCCAGCTGTCATATTAATGCAAATACCTGCGACCTCTACTCATTTTACCGTTATCGATCTGTGTTCTGCCTTCTTTTCTATTACCCTACACCACGACTGTCAGTACCTTTTCGCAGTTACATTCAGAGGAGTACAGTATACATGGACACGGTTCCCCAAGGTTTTTTGGACAGTCCTAGCATCTTTTCCCAGGCTTTGCATGATTGCTTATAATCTTTTCAACATAGTAATGGGTCGGTCCTGACACAATATGCTGATGATTTGTTGCTATGTTCTGAATCTTTTGAGGCATCATTGTGTGATACTAAATAACTGTTGTTTCATCTTACACAAACAGGACACAAGGTATCTAAGGAAAAGTTGCAGCCATGTCAAACCAAAGTCAAGTACTTGGGGCACTGCCTTACGAAAGGATTTCGACATCTGACAGAGGACAGAATTAAAGCCATACAAGAAATGACACTACAGCAGAACCAACAGCTAGTCCATTCATTCGTAGGGGTGTGTGGATACTGTAGGAACTGGATTCCTGGATTCTCCATTTTAGCATTGTCCTTACAGGAGCTTATCTCAGCTTCTAAGCCTGACTGTGTAATACACACAGAAGAGTCAGAGCAAGCCTTCAGGAATCTGAAGGAAATTTTAATGTCAGCACCAGCCCTTGGAATTCCTGATTATACCAAATTGTTTGACCAGTATTGCACGGAAGCTGTTGGTTGTGCGGCAGGGTTCCTGACACAAAAACATGGAGACACTAATAGGCCGGTGGTTTATTATAGTACCCAGTTGGACACTGTAGCTATGTCACTCCTGACGTGCCTCAGAGCAGCGGCGGCTGCCGCTCTTCTGGTTAGTAAAAGTGAGGATGTATTATTAGGCCATGATTTGACTGTTCATGTACCACATGCTGTGTCTGCCCTACTAGACACGTCTCCTCTGCACGGTTTACAAGGTGGGAACTAGCGCTTATGGCACCAGCAAACATCACAATTAAACAGTGTAATATGCTAAATCCAGCTACGTATTTACCGTATGTGCCTCATGATGCACAAAGGGTGGACGGGTCTCTGGAAATGACTGAATTTAGCTTACAAACAGACACTCATGACTGTGCAGACTATCTAAATCAAACCTGCAAGACCTGACATTTGTGACATCCCAATAGATGGTGCAGATGTGACCTTTTACATGGACAGGAGTTGTCATAGACAGACTGACACAGGTGAATTATGTACCGGTTATGCAGTATTAAATGACGAAAGTATAGTAGAAGTAGAACCTCTTGGACCACCTCACTCAGCACAGGTAGCAGAACTTGTAACTTTGAGAAGGGCATGTGAATTGACAGAAGGAGAAATTGCCAATATGTATACAGATTTGAGGTATGCTTTCAGAGTGGTACATGATTTTGGGGCCCTGTGGGGATTTAGGAACTTTATGATAGCAGCAGGGACACCTGTAGTGCACTCCAGACACATAAAAGGACTTTTAGAGGTCATACAACTGCCCACACAGGTTGCAGTTATTAAATGTAAGGCCCACACATACGAGACAGATACTGTATCCCTGGGTAACCAAAGGGCGGATGAAGCTACAAAAAGCAGCTCTATCAGCACCTTTGGTACCACGATTTGTGGCAATTAGTAAATTAACTGTCTTAATAATACACTAATCGTCTTATTAATTACATGCATTAAATATTTATATAATATTTTTATTTTGTTAAAGTTTTACCAATATATAGTCAACGATAAGTTAGCAAATAATAAAGTTCAGGATACTTGTTACCTAGTTTAATTGTTGGCATAACTTTGGCAGTTATCTGTACCAAGGGGAATTCCTATTTAGTACTCATGTCCAATTAAATATTTTCATTAGTGCTTGGCCCATAAAAGAGATGCATGCTTTGCTAGATTTGATGGGATATTATCATGACCTGTCCCTTATTAGTATTCCAATTTAATCATTCCCTTAGCACATTCTGTATTTTAATGGACATGATAATATATTTAATAAGGAAAATTGTATTTTTACTTAACTCTGAAGATTAATTGTGACGCTAAAATAGTCAGGCTAGATAGAGTTAACTGTGTAGATGCTGAATTATAGTCATTCTTTGGTTTTACAGCAAATTTCTACATAATTAAGGTGTCTGATTTTTTTAAACATTCAGTCCAGATTATTTACTTTTTTATATAACTGCAGTCATAAGATCATGACTTTCACAGGCTGGATAATTGTTAAGAATATTTCAAAGCAAATTCAATTTCAGCTTAAAATGCAATGGACCTGATCCATAATAATATACCACTATCTTAAGTAGTAAACACATAGAAGTGAAATAAAGACATCATACACAATATCCAATTAACATGAGCACTATTCTGTGTGAAAATGGTTTTTCCACTATATTGTTATGAAAATATGGCTGTTTTCTGTACCTGTGCTTCCTCCAGATCTCCTGCATCTAGGGCTGGTGAAAATGCAGAGATAGACAGAGGTGAATGTTCTTCAGTGAGACTCTGTAACCAGGGTTGCCGACTCTCCCGGAATGTCCGGGAGACTCCCGAAATTCGGGCAGTACTCCCGGTATCCCGGGAGAGCCAGCAAATCTCCCGCAAGTGACTTGAGGCCCGTGGTTTCACTGAAACCACGGCCTCAAGTCCTGCCCCACTACCTAGCAACACTAGTATACTAGTGTTGCTAGGCACAGAAAGGGACTTGATGACGCAATTTGCGGCATCAAGCCCCGTCCCGACCCCTATTTCAAGTAAAAACGGGTCAGTATGAGCCACGGGGCGGAGCCTAATGACGCGATTTGCATAACCCGTGTCATTAAGCCCCACCCCCGCATGCGTCGCTAGCTTCTCTCCGGGATCTCCCGGAGGGAAGCTGCCAAAAGTCGTCAACCATGTCTGTAACACAGTTCTACAGATCCACAGGGCCGCCATTTTTCTCTAGGGAAGTGATTAGAGGGACTATCACACAGATATTTGAATATGGTGGACCTGTGATTATGGATCTGATAATAGCAGATTTACAAGTATAAAAAGTTAGTAATCTATTTTTTACCACATTCAAGTATCATTAGAGCTGTCTTTAGAAAATTACTGAATTAATGTAACATTGTTCAAACTTGCTCCCAGCATTTATAACAGTGGTTTCTCTGCATTGGTAATGAATATAAACCTACAGGGATAAAAGTAGTTTGATATAGTTTTTTTTTTAAATAAAAGTGTTTAAATGTTTTATTAAACTGACGTGCAATCTAATACCAGATTTTGTTGAAGTTATATTTTATCAAATACATTTATGTGTTTTATATCATAATTTATTGTGTATCCTTAATATGCCCACATATTAGCCCAGATCCAGATGCTTTCCGTGCGTGCGGGGGGTCTGTAGCTACGCACCCTTAGCAGGAGTGCATATCCCCTGCACTCCCCGTTGTCGGTAATAAATCTGGACAATTATGTGTCCAGATTGCTACCTTAAGTTTTACAACTAGGTCTGTGGCGGAACGGCTGCAGATCTAGTCGTAACGGGGCTTCGCCGTCCCCGATCCCTCATTTACATGTCTATCCCTGGATGGTGGGGATATGGCCATCGTAAATGAAGGATCTACCCCTTCTGCGTACTTACTATTGTACGTAACCCTTAAGTACGCACACGGAACATCTGGCGTGTGCATGCGCAGATATTCAGAGACAGGGGAGTTATGCAAATGACTTGCGGAAGGCTCCTGTCATAATTAGGTCAGGATCTGGGACATTAATGGGATTTTTTCAGTGTAAAATATAGATTATGTTGTCACCTTCTCTGTATAGTGCTGGTCAATCCCTTTTTATTCTCTGTTTTGTTAGATTGCTAGTGGATTGCACATATCCTCAAGACCGATATGCATCAATGTTTTTTTAGTTTCGCTTAAACCACATTTAGGGCTAAAATGTGTAAACTTTTTCTAATACATAGAAATCAAGAATACATTTTTATTTGAGACACCGGCTCTGATTCACACTTAAGAAGCTTGCGCTTCTTAAGTGCATATCTTGCCAAAATGACCTACTACGCATGCGAACCTACCTTATCTAACCGTACGGACATTGCACGGTTAGATAAGGTGGGTGCAACAAGGGGCCTGATCTAGAGTAACGCCGGGCGTAAGCGTAAGATCGGCTTTGCAGCCGATCTGCGCATGCGCCGGGCAGATGTTCCTGGATCGGGCGTCCGTAGCAGCGCCGTAGGGACGCTGGAGGGGGCGTCCCTACGTTCAGGTTAGTGCAGGTGGGCGGGGGGAG
>WWET01001755.1:157342-170761 GCA_011038615.1 Limnodynastes dumerilii | reverse complement strand
GCCTTCAGCCGGCATAAGGAAGGGGCCATACGCCCGCACAGGGGGAGTGCCAGGGGGAGTCAGTTAGTACACTCAGCGCTACATCGTACCTCTGGATCAGGCCCAAGGTACCTAAAAATGGGGGGTGGGTTAGTGGCTGAAAGAGTGAGTTAGGTGCGGATCTGACCGCACCAAACTCACTCTTAACTGTGAATCAGGTCCACTCTCGCAACTTCATCTTCATGTCAAAGTCCAGGTAGTGTGGGCAAATATTTACCATTATCAGTAAACTGCTAGTGTCGATACACATTCATTGGTTTGATAAAAATGTATAGCCAGAGTAAATTCTTCTGTTTCTCCATCTCCATTTACATTAATTTAATCTATAGCATTCAACATGAAATATCACTTCCCAAATGTAAAATATTATATTAGTAACACCAATAAAACATTTGCAAAGCACAATGTATTGGGGAGTTTATTATTTCAGATAGAACTGATGTCAAAAGTCTATTTTTTTATCCAATAAATAAATACAAAAACAGCTACGTTATATAGTACAGCTGTTTCTCATACTTCATCTTTTCAAACTGAGCCCCTGAGAATCATATGTCAACAATGGCACCCATCAGCAGGATGGAGCAGAAAATATATTTCACTGGATAAGATAACTGACAAGGTAGTGAGCTCATTTTGGCAGATAATTTAACTTTCAGCCTAAATCCCTTGGAAATATGAAGGGACATTGAAGAGTGACTGAGAGCAGGTAGGAAAGAGGATTGTCCAAGTAAAAGCTTCAGAAAATTCCCATATGAAAAGCACATGGCAGAAGCCGGTACATTTATATGTGTAGGATTACAATTATTTGATATGCTTTTAAATATTGTTTGGTAAAAAGCTTTTGATAATCTATTTATCTAGTTGTCTGTTGTCTGTTTATATTGGAAAGCCATATATTGGATATAGAATAGGGTGATAGTAGCATAAATATACAGTTTTTATAATCTATAAACAATGCAATATATTAAATAAGGAAATAAAAAATGTATGCAGCAAAGTAGGAAAATCTGATTTTATGAATAAAGTCATCCTATTGGTTTCCATTATGATGGCCATTAAGGAGTTTGTTGGGGTTTTTTTTCAAGCCTACAGTGTATGGTCTAACAGTAGAAAATATAAAATTCCTTTGGAAATGTTGAGTAATAAAGAAGAGCTAAGAGAGGTTGAAAATATATATTTAAAAAAAATTGTTACTGTAAAATTGCTAATCTAATATTTCTTACGTCTATTGTTACATTTTCTTTGGAGAAATAAAGGTGGCACTAAGGACAAGTCACACTAGTACATAGTTGCCAACTCTCCCTGAATATCAGGGAGACTCCCTGAAGAGGACAAGTCACACTTGGAGTGCCCTGAGTACAAAATGTTTTAAACCCATTTTCTTTTTTACACCAATGCTCATCAATACCATTGCTGATGGAAAAAGTCAAATGTAATAATAATCATTTATGCAGGTGGTTGGAATGAATAGAGCCCTGGTGGTGACTCATCTCGCTGGTTTTATTCATAGAGGAATCCTATGTTGCAAGACTCACCTCTATAATTTCAAAAGCCCTGCTTGAGGGGATACTCAGCCAGAGATATAACTACCCCTTGTCTACCCTGTTACATATTGTGTCAGCTACAAAAAGATATTAAACCCCCTAGAAGATGACACCCCATGCGCCCACCAAATACTGCAATAAATAAAACTAACACACAGTGTTGCACAAAAACATGGCAGCGTTATTGGAGATAATCAAAATAGGGAAGGGGAACATGACTAAAAAGGTGGCAAAGGAAAGACAGTGTATAGTCATCTTAACATATACAACAGCAATAATCCTTACTTACCCGTGACTCACTACAAAGTCAATGAACGAAACCTAATCAACACGCCAATTGCGCAACGCACAAACTTGTACACAGTCAAACACGCCACTTGCGTGACCATCACTCAGGCATTATACCGATTGCGTAATTAACATAAAACTCCAAGACATTAAAAATCAACCATCTGACTACGCAACTAACTACCCGCCTGCTCTAACTAGTATAATGAACTGGTTTATAAGGAATTGCCATCTAGCTGCCAACTGAGGTAAATTGCTATTAACTACTCCTTATTTCCCAACCTAAACCTAAAAATAATATCAGGCATCCCCAGTGAGCTACCAAGGTGCGTGTGAAAAACATGCGAACCAGCTTGACCCAGGGTAGGATGGGTGGGTGAAGCCTAGCACTGCATGCCGCACTTGAGAAGTTCCCAGGGCTAAGAGGGGGAACCTCTGCCCCCACTCTCGTTAATAAACCCCCTTACTAACCCCTCCCCTGCCGTCTTAACGGCATTGTAGGCCGTGGGCAAAGCAATCTCTCCAGATCTCTATCTCTCTATGCAGGGGCGTTTTAAGAAGGGGGCCCTTCTGCAGTATTTGTACATGGGCCCCTCCATCCCCTAAAATTTAAGTACAGAGTGTGAGTGCCACGGGGCACTGTTCTGAGGGGCCGGTGTGCACTGCATACCCTGCACCCATTATAGTTATGCCTATGCCCTTTGGTATGGCTTTACTGATGTATAAAATAAAATGTGCTCTGCACTGATTGGAGAATATCTATGTGCAATTTTACTCTGATGGGACGACTCGTTGTACGACTACTTTAGGTTTAAAAAACAAAAATAAAAAAAGGCATATAAGCTGCCTGCTTCATATCCATACTTACTTTCAAAACATAGATTTTGATGCAGAGTATGTGCCATGGGGCACCCTGCACTCATTATATATACACCTATGTCTCTATGGTGTCACCCTCCCTTCCCAATTCTTACCTTTTCTGTTTTCTGTCTTTTTCTCTCTCCTCGGGCTCCACAGCGCTGCCTGGCTTCTCTCTATGATGTGACCTTTAGTCAGACAGCACTGCAGACACATTGCTTGGTCTACCACAGCAAAATGTTATTTGCAGCAGTGGACCAAGTAACATTTCTGTGTCAGTAACACAGCAGTTACACTGCTGGCCAGATCTTGTTTACTTTCTGCAAAACTGTCACATAGAGTACCCCCTAATCCCTGACACTTCAGACGACACTGCAGCTGCTTCCCTCTTGGCTATGCCCCATGAAAACATGCTCAATTAATAAGCTTGGTCAATGTTCTTATAAATCTTAATATTTTACAGGAAATGTAGAGCAGTCCGTGCATGCATTCTCCATTTTTATATATACATCATTTCAAAAGAAATTCGTAATAGATTTTATTTTTCCTCTAAGTTTTAATGGCACTTTGTTGATTTTAAAAAAAAAATGTTTTATTTACTTCCTCTATTAGTATTTTCTTTTCTTCATAAAGATATTTTTAACTATTACACCAGTAATAACTTCTATTTGGGTTTAGAAAATAATTGAAAGATTTTTTGTCTTTAGTTCAGGACAGGATATGATGCATTAAATAGTAAAATGTTAATCAATAAAATGTACTTATATTCATATAATAGATGGTTAACTGTTATTTATAATGTTATAGTTCACTACTGTGTGTCAAAAAACATCAAAGGCACTTCCAAATGCCTTTAAATGTTAGGAAATGTCACTGCTTGTAGTATTGTATAATGTGCCAGCTGTTATTACTACTACCAGATTTTCCATACCCATACTGGAAATTTTAATTTTTTTAATCATAATTTTATTATTTGCACGTCAAGTACAATCATGTATCGTTATAGATGAATACAATATCACCTTAAACACATGTAATGTATATGAGAAAAAAATCCCTAGACTACCCACTAGAATCCCTCTATTCAAAGGCAAATCTGCAAGCAGTGGTTCATGTCATCTTCAGATGTGTTGGATTTTGCATAGCGATGTGAGGGATATAGATGGTATCTCTTCGAAGGTGAAAGATACTCCTGGTGGTATATATCAAGAAATATATCTACAGGTAACAATTTGCAAGACTTATCTTCAGCTTTCAACAACTTGTGTGTTTTAAGCCTTAGAAATAGTGTGTTCCAATGAGCAAAATCCTGATGTAGTTGACGTATGATCGACCACATCCCTAAACAAGATATATTGTTTTGATAAAGTTTGCTGTTGAGGCAAAGGCTGTTGTAAATTCCTGACGGACCTCATATTTTTCAATGGCTTCAGAAAAAGCAAGTAGTTGCTTTCTGGTATTATCTAGAAGATGTCTAATAGTAATAATTCCTGCAGCCTTCCAAACACTGAAGTGGTAGAATATAAAGTCCCCTTTTTGTTTACTCTGCTGAAGTTTTTGAAGACTTATTCTGGCTCTCTTGCAGTTACAAGGATAATTAAGGTAATATAGATCTTTCTGGATCAGGAAGAGAGGCAGTCCTAGCAGCAGACTAGCAAAGTTGACAGTTTTGATCAGCTTTGCACACCCCATATATGATAGAGAGAGATGTCCCCATTCTTTCAATTCTACCTCTACCTTTGCTATGACCTTACACCTAAAGTCATTAAATATTAGGATTGTTACTGCACGAAATTTAGTACAATAACATTTTCTTATCCACGGTGCTTTCATGCAAAGGGTCTCTCTCTCCACCCAGTGTGGAGAGAGACACTTTTTGTGTGTTTGTCACAGAGTCAGGGTCCCCTCGGTTAGCCTTGGTGAAGGGTTTCTGATGCAGGACTTTCTTATTGGTTGGAGTGGCACATGAAGAAGGCTCTATGTGTTACAGTCTTCCAGGAAGGGTTCTCACCAGGGCTCGGAATCTATGCCGGGGCAGGGGCTCCTGATAGGCCAGGGGCACCTGATATCTCATGCCCCCAGTGATATCCTCCAAGAGAAATCTGTAGCGTAGGTATCTAGACTAGAACCACAACACACAGAAGTACAGACTGAAGCCCTCATATACTGGTACACAAAGTGGAAGCCTTGCACACAGATATGCAGACTGAAACCCTTCACCCTGACACTGAGCAGATAGAAATAGCAGGGAAAGATCTAAGGATAATGCAGTGAATAATGCAATACCTCAGGAGTGGTACAGATAACAACTCCGGTATAAAACAACACCTGGGTGGACAATGTTATATCTTGTGAACATCTTGTGCAATATCCTGTCTTTCCCCTAGGGGCAATTTTGGACTATTCTGCTTCATGGATATTATCTTGACCTGCCCCTAGGGGCTGCAGTTACAATATTGTACTCCCTGATGAAGTCCAAGGGCTGATCCCGGACGAAACGCATTTGGGTGACCTTACCTGTGCGGTGTATATGCTGTATATGATATAACAGATAAGCCTGTATTTATTTTAATTGATGTACGCAGATTTTATTTATTTATTGCATGGAATAAATGTTTTTGGTTGAACATACTACACTATATTCCTGATGTCTGCTTCTCCATGGTCTCCACTATATTGAGCGACTACCTACAGTCCCTCTCCTGGATGTGACTGCACAAAGAGGACCTCTATCCTAAAGACACCATTGATACGCCTTAAATTGAAAGACGTCTGGTACACTCCCAATTTTACACATAATTTCACAAGGTGGTGGATATCAAGCACCTGCACTTTATATTTATTCGTTATTGATTATTTATATAAGAGTTATTTATATAAGAACTATTAGGTGCCTCCTGCTGCACTATTTTATGATAGGTGTATGCATGTTAAATAAATAAAAAATTCCAGGGGGGCCCTGCATTTTTTCAGTCCCAGGCCCCACTATTTCTGATGGCGGCCATGGTGCCGCAGATGGTGACAACTATACTCTCTAGCAGATGGAATGCTGGTGTTGTTAGTGCAGCAAACTGATAGAGTGGCACTCTGTTGCAGATGAATTGCTGGTGTTTGTAGTACAGCAGATGAGTGAATAGCAGATAGATTGCTGGTGTTGATAGTGCGTCCGCTCTCTTCTCTCGTGTTTGTCCTGTACATTGAGGCACTAGCTAAGACTATTCGTGCCCACCCAGACATTCATGGTGTTTACATAGGAGGTGAGGAGGTTAAGCTCACATTGTTTGCGGATGACGTCCGTTCATTTATAACTACCCCAAACTCTATGATGCCAATATTAATGGAGGAGTTTGCTAAATTTGGGTCGCTTTCGAACTTCAAGATCAAGTGTTCAAAATCAGAAGTCCTGGGCCTACACATTAATGATACTGATGCAGCCGCCCTTGGTTCGAAGTTTCAAATTTTCCTGGCAGCCCTCCCATATCTGCTATTTAGGGGTTAACATAACAAAAGATTGTAACTGGCTCTTTAAACAGAACTTCCCTCCGCTACTGGAGGTAATTAAAGAGAAAATCACCACCTGGTCTGCCAACAAGCTCTCTTGGATAGGTAGGATAAATGTTCTGAAAATGAATGTCCTCCCCAGATTTCTTTATCTCCTCCAAGCATTGCCTATTCATAAACCCACCTCATTCTTTAAATCTGCACAAAATTTCATGGTAAACTTTATCTGGGCTGGCACTAGACCCCGATGCCGGAGGGATATTCAGTTCTGCCTGAAGAGCTCAGGCGATCTCCAAGCTCCTCACATGTCAGCTTATCATCGCGCAATACACCTCCAGAGGATCATAGATTGGTCATACCCCTCCCTACAAAAACAATGGACGTCCGTTGAAAACTGTTTCTCCCAGACATCTCTGTGGTTCCTACCATGGCTCCCCACCTTTAATATTTTGACTCCCTCAAGCACTCCCTGCTCTTACATCTGAGTAATGCTGCCAGAGCTATCATTCCAGTCCATTGGAGATCCACCACTATCCCCTCAATTTCTGAATGAGTCAAAAGAGTGGAGTTCTATAGGTCCATGGATGAAATGATCCTGTTCGCTATGGACAAATTCACAGAATACCAAACTACGTGGCTATCGTGGATCATGTTTCTCAATTCATCAACTCTAGCTAATCCATTGTAAGCTTATGGTCCACCATCCTCCCACGCCTTGGTCAGCAATAATTTGCATTTAAGCGATTTGAAATTTACATCTGGAAATACTTTACCCCCTTTTTCTTTCTTCTATCCCATTCCTCCCTCCTTTCCTCTCTTCTTTATGTTGAGTTATCAATACGTTAAGCAGATCGTCTGTTTTTCTACTGTTTTATGTAAGTAACATGTAGGATTTGGCTGGCTCCAAACTGTGTACTATCAACAAAGTGTACATGTACCGCTGTCACATGTCTATTATGGTCTGTACCTATGCTTTTTTCATAAATAAAGAATTTATACTGGTGTTGATAGTGCAGCAGATGAAGTAGCAGTAGAATGTTGCGGAGGGAATGCTGGAACTGATAGTGCAGTGGTTGAGAATGAGAGGCTGCACCACCTCTTGCATATAGAATGCTGGATCTTATAATACAGCTGATGATTAAGCAGCACACTTTGGCAGATGGAGTGTTGGTACTGATAGTGCTGCATATTGAATGAATGAATGCACCACTACTTGCAGATAGACAGCTGGAGCTTGTAGTGCAGCTGATGATTGAGGATGCACAAGGAGACATCAGAATAAACAGGCACAGGGAGATATCAGGTAAACGGCACAGTGAGAACTGAAGTCACATACAGGACTCAGGAACCCGGAATGTTGCACAAAGGTATTTGTTGCACTAGCACAGGTCTACCTGTGCCAGTGATATAAATAGAGAGTGCTTTACACCTATTGCCTGGCAGGTAACTAGGGATAGAATGTTGACATGCGGTTGTTGCAGAGCGGTCACCTGACTGCTTCCAAAATAGCCATTGAACCAAGTGACCCTCCTAGCCCTGGATCACAGGTCAGCCAGAACTTAGAAAACGCAGAGGATGCATGACAGAGCAGGCTGCACTGAAGCTCCGGGACCAGCGTGTCTGGCAAAACCCAGGAAAAGGCTGTGTCTGGCCTTGTAAGTCCCACGCTTTGTGATAGTGTTTAATGAAGGAACACAATATCTGTTTGTACTTTTTTAGTTGCATGATTACTTTTTTTATGCTTTATTGGGATATTGAGCCCTCCCACATTCCAGGAGACCACCCTGGATCCCTGCTGTGTAAGTATGGTGCTGTATGTGAGAGTGATCATCATCATCCTACCTTACTCCAGTGAATGGTCCACTGGGTCTCGACAAATGGGCTTGATCGGCAAACAGTCATCCTGGTAGACATTGGAATACAAAGACCAGTGCCATCTTCATCCAAAAATGATAACCTTCTTGTCCTGTGATATAGAGTAGTGACAAATATAGCGTGGATAAACACATTATTTTTCAAACATTCTCTTACCATATAGAAGTGGGTCGCATTTCCCTGCGATGCAGGCTTTGTGGTTTAACAATCAAAAAACAAAAAAGAAAAACAAGTTTAACATAACTTATGAACACCCCTCTAGTGAGGGTATAAGGGGTTTGAGGCCTGATACAGACTTAAGAGTGAATTGAAAACGCAAGCGTGCCTAAGTTATGTACGTTAGAGGATATTGCACTCCTCCTGGCACTCCCTTCACACGTACGTAACTTAGCTGACTTACGTGTCCTTCTTCATTTGTATCTTTGGTTGGAATGCCTTGTCATATGTAACTGCCTAACCCATCCCATACTGTACAATTTAAATGACTCCCATCCACCCTTTGGGCCTGATTCAGAGATGCGATTTTATCGCTACTTAGGTGCGTATATTTAGGATCTTAGAAAATTCGCTAAGCGCGGACCTGTGAATCGATCGCAAGCACTTAAGATCTTAAGTGCTGCGGAAGTTTAAGATCTAAAGGATTTGCATGGAAATGGGCGGGGGGGGGCAGGGAGATGAGGGAAAGTGGGCACGGGCAGACACTTAGGATCTCAAATAACCGCAACTACTTCCCTTAAGATCTCAAATGACAGCGCAGAGTTTGGGTTGCTCAATGGTGGTCTAACTTTAAGATCCGCCGCTGTTTGCAGGGGGAGTGACTATTTAAACAGTGGGCTGTAACCTGCTAAGATCTGAACTTAGTTGTGTATATTTGCGATCTTTTCGCAGTCGCATCTCTGAATCACCCCCTTAATGTGTATAGTCAAATGTACGGTATCATGCCCTGACGTATGGCATTCTGAAAGTATGGAAACTTGATCAGCATTCCGACGCGTAACATCTGTTGCGCACATGCGCGGTGCACTCGCATATCCTGACTTAGGCCCGGATTCACACTACCGGACGTATAGCATATACATCCGCAGTTTTTGCTATTGCGCATGCGAAGTAAATATTTTATGTAATAAAAAATTATTATACGTATATGCTATACGTCCGGTAGTGTTAATCCGGGCCTTACACACGCCGTTAGTGCAAGTCAGCTGACGTTATTAAGTCTGGATCTGGCCCTAGGAGTCCAGAAAGGGGGAGATATATGGTGGGAGGGTAATGAGATTTGTTATACATTATTTAGTTAATCCACTTTTATTCTCAGTAGCTTCGTCTGGTGTAAGAAAATAGTGTGTTTGCCCATTCTCAGTAATTCTCAGCTTTGCGGGTTAACCAAAGCATTTATGTTGATGGAAAAGTGTACAACACACCACTGAGAATGCCTTCCTTACAAGAAATGAATACAGAAAAATCTTGAAATAAAAGTATTTTTGAATCTCCCCCTACCAATTGAGGTAATATACAGTATGCAGATCGCTTTCTTGAATCTAAAATCTAAGAATTTGACACAGGCCTAGGACATTTTCCATTACCTAGGTAATCTGAACCTGTGAACCCTTTCTAACCGCCATTCCCGATAATCAGAGATTATTCCAATGGGGCCATCCAGTAAGTGTTACTGTCATGGTCAGCAAGGGCGCAGAATCTAGCTAGTAGTCTGGTCTTCCCTTAAACCCCTGATGGTATGGATAGGCTGGGCTTTCCCAGGGTAATAGCGAAACTGACTTTCAGAAGTAGCCACAAAGTAAGAGTGAGGGCTAACAACAGCAAGAGAAGCACGAGACAGTAACCCATGGTGGAAGATAGAAATGACACTGGGCACAGAGGCAAAAAGGAGAATGCCATAGCAGGACAGACAACACACAATGGAGACGGGGAATTCCCTCACAGACCCACTCGCCAAAGTCAAATTCAAAGGGCAGGAATAGGAAAAGTGGGAAAAACTGGAAGGAGGGGAACGCAGAGGCAAGATATTCAGAGAGACTGGATAAACAAAGTGACAGGGAGCACAAGAAGCCAATGTAATTGAGAGACAAGGGACACAGGGAGGCAAATTACACAAAAGCAAGGGCACTCAGAAATCATAAGTAGAAAGTCTATTAGCAAAGGACTGTGACTCAGATTAAGAAAATGAGATGATTTACATAAGCTACATAGCTAAATCAGCTCTCAATAGATACTGCGTAAACGCAGTACCTATTCATCTGCAACAGAATGCAGCCACCCAATGCTACGTTCCGAGAAGCTGCACCATGTGTATGAGAAATGTATGGTGGGTGGCCTTAGGCATTTAAATCGCACAGTAAGGTCTAGGTTTAGCCCACTTACTTACTTACTTACTTACTTATAGGTTTTTATATAGTGCCAGCAGATTACGTAGTACTTTACAATTTTAACAATCAGTATAAACAAGGCTGGGTAATAACAAACAGACTGCGTGGGTAAGATGGTCCTTCTCACAAGCTTACACTCTAGATAGGACATTGGGTTTATACATAACGTTGGGGAAACAGTACTTTTTTTTTAATATAAAGGGAGAGCGTGCGGGTTTATGTTATTAATGTAATAGATAGGCAAAGTGGAAAGCAAAGTTTTTGTTAATATGGTATATAAAGCTAAAGAAGGTTGTCTGAAAAAGTGAGTTTTAAAGGAGCACTTGAAAGTTTGGAGAGTAGAGGTTAGTCTTAATGGGCAAGAAAGTTTATTCCAAAGAGTGGGTGCAGCCCGGGAGAAGTCCTGTAACCAGAAATCAGAACATTTGTAAAGTGTAGAAGAGAATTGTAAATCCTGTGATGATCTAAGAGAACAAGCTGGGATATTTCTTGAGACAAGTGAGGATACTGTATGTATGCAGGTGCAATCTTTTAATGGGTTTAAAGGGTTAGCAAAATGATTTCATATTTGATTCTGTATTATACAGGCAACTAATATAGAGACTGTCTTGCTGATGCATGCAATATAGACTACAAAGGGGTAATTTTATATTGTGTGAATTAAATAAGAAGAGCATTGCAGTAATCAATGTGGGAGATGATTAGTGCACAAATGAGCCATTTAGCAGTGTTTTGTGAGAGATATTTTAGTATTCTGGAAATCATTTTTAGGTGTATGATTTAGAAACAGATTGTATGTGGGACACAAAGGACAGTTCAAAGTCAAGTGTAACACCTACGCAGTGAGTTTGACGATTAGAATATTTCAATGTTGTCAAAAGAAATAGAGAAACTGGATGGGTAGCTTTTGTTGGCATGTGGATATTACTAGCTCTGTTTTTGAAAGATTTATTTTGAGATGGCAGGAGGATATCTAGGATGAAATGGCAGAAAGACATTCAGTTATGCGGAGCAGCATGGTTGGTGATATAGGTGAATAGGTAGATTTGTGAGAGATGCAGGTAGAGAGGTAGGATGTAAACCAGGAAAGGATTGTGTCCTGAATACCAAGGGATTATAACATTTGTATGAGAAGAGAATGGTCAACAGTGTCAAAAGCAGCAGAAAGAGCATTAGAAGTCAGTAGTGACTATTAGATGTAGTATTGATTAAGTCATTGATCACCTTGGTCAGTGAACGAAAACTAACTGAAAATTTAGATACATTGGCCGATGCAGGAGTTATACAGCTGAAAAGGGCTATCGGCTGTCCTGTTTAACTGCTGCAGTGGGTGAACAGCCGGAACTCCCTGAGATGGGGCTGCAAGACAAATGCTTTTGGGCCACAGGCCGCAAGTTTGATATGCCTGATCTAGAAGAATTGAGTGCGGCGAGTGTAGCAATTTTAATTGAGGCAAGGTTAGTTGTGCTTCAGATCACTGAATGACTTGTGTGCAAATTCTCAAGATGGCCATCTCAGTTAATTTGCCTTAGTGAAAATAGCATGAATGGGTTTCATCAGACCACCCATGCCAATAAACACCAATTTAGCATGAAATGAGATTCAATGAGTAATGTTTCTTGATACTACCATTACAGGTATTGTAGTACTGCTCAGCGTTATCTGCGGTCAACTCCAATGCAGATCAGAAGGTAAAACCTTTTCTGCACAAACCTGTTGCCACTGTTCCAAAGCTGTACTGTGGCAAATTGTAGAGCTTGTTCCAACACCCTTCTGATTCACTCTGAACCAATCCGAATCAAGTATGAGTGTTCTCCCCACACTTGTGAATGTAGATGGGCTAAATAAATACAGCCCATGATGAGCCCTAGTTCAGATTTTCTGCATTATTGGAGATTTTGGTGACTTGGTTGGGATACTTCTAAAATGTGCCCATGCTAGATACATTACCAACCGAAAGTCCTGTCATTAAAAAAAAACCCCTCAACAGCTCTACCATGCTGCCATGCAAACTCTCTCGCAATGTTAAAACCTGGTGAATTTTATCATATTTATTGGAACTCTACAGATTGTTTAAATGCAATAAAATATACAGCATACAATATAATGATGTATGCAGATGTAATATAAACTTTCAGGAGTTTGTAGGTGTTGCAGGTTGGTGTCTTTGCTTATTTGTTTCCACGTGTATCTAATACATATATTTTTGAATATGAATGGAAAGTAACTATCCTTTACAGGAAATTTGGGGCTAGATTTACTAAACTTCTCAAAAGGAAAAACAAAGACATTGCCAATAGCAACCAAGGAGATTCTAGTTCTGACTTTCCTATTATATACTAGAGAATGTCATATAGAATCTGATTGGTTGCTATGGGCAACAACTCTATTTTTTCTTTTGAGAAGTTTAGTAAATCTAGGCCTTGGTCTTTTTCATCATTGTAGTTGCTGTTGTGGTTTACTGCTATTAAATATTGACAATACACACTTTTCTGCAATATATTGTCTCAATAACAATCAGATGTAGTTACAAATTACAAATAGAGTAATGCCCTATAATTACTTGCAAACCAGCTATAATGATTTCAGCAAATAATCAGTATATCTCTCAGTTGTAACAATTTAAACAAATAATGAGAACCTTCTACAATAATTTATCCTGAATATTGTTTTTATGGAAAGTACAAGCACTACTTTTTTATTTTTATTTCCGATGTCAACAAGAGTAGTAATATAAATACTTTTACCCCACTGTTTAAACTGGATTTATCTGAGTGTTATTTTGTTATATACATTCACTGGCATAAGCACTACTTTTTTATTTTTATTTCCGATGTCAACAAGAGTAGTAATATAAATACTTTTACCCCACTGTTTAAACTGGATTTATCTGAGTGTTATTTGGTTATATACATTCACTGGCATAGCTA
>WWET01001755.1:137967-155140 GCA_011038615.1 Limnodynastes dumerilii | reverse complement strand
GGCGCCCCGTTGATATTAACAGGTGCCGAAGCTGTGTTACAAGTTACTATCCCTCGGTGCTGAAATTCTTACTCAGCACCGAGGGAAAAAATAACGCCATCTGTGGATGGCGTTATTAGCTTCATGCCAGCAATCTCCCCATATTCCCCCCTTTTCCTCCCCCTAATAGCCGTTATTAGGGGGAGGAAAAGTGGGGTATGTGTGGGGAGACTGCTAGCATGAAGCAGGATGCGGTCATTAAAAAAAAAATGAAAACAAATTTTTTTTTTGTTTTAAACTAAAAAAAACACATTAAAAACATTAAAATAATATAAAAAAAAATACATAACTCACCTGTCCGGGAGACGCGTCCGTCTTTGAAGACTCCGGCCCCGATATGAAGACCCTGCGCATGTGCAGTGGGTTTTCATATCTGGGCTGAAATTTTCAAAGTCCGGCTGTGAAGTCTCTGCGCATGCGCAGGCACTTCATTCGATATGTAGTGCCTGCGATGCCGGCAGAGCGCTTCGAGGGACCTCGGCGGAGGGGTGAGTATTAGTAACTTTTTAAAGGGAAGCTGCCAGGCTCGCCGCAAACACAGGCGAGCCTGGAGCAGCTTCCCTTCGGGGGAAATAAAAAAAATGGTAAATATAGCCCTAAGTGGGAGGAATGAACTTACAGAAGACATAAGGAGGAGGAAGGAAGTGGACTGCTGGTGTGAGCGGAGGAGAGGGAGAAGGAAGGAAAAGAAGGGATAGATGTAGGTTGCAGTGAGGATGTTAAGTGGAGGAGGGGTAGGCGAGCCTGAGTATGCAGGTAATAATATCAGTCTTAGGGCCAGATTTACTAAGCTGCGGGTTTGGAAAAAGGGAGATTTTGCCGATAGCAACCAATCAAATTCTAGCTGACATTCTTTAGTATACAATAAGAAAATGAGAGCTAGAATCTGTCTTGGTCTACTCTAATCTGTTGCAGATGGACTTGATTAGCCTTTAGTTAGTTGTTAGCTGTGAAAATTTAAATATTCAAGCAAGAGGTGCAGAATCAATATGACAATTAGTCCTATGGCTGGTTTGTTGAAAACATTTTCATGTTAAAAAAAAGGAAAAAAGAAAATAGAGGCAGTTTTTTATTTTCTTTAAAATAGCATTTGAAAAAAGATTTTTATTTCTAGGTGGCGGAACGGATGATCCTTAATGCGGTTAGTTATACCTACTGGTTAAAATATGTGACATTGGGCAACACTATAAAAAGCAACTTGTAAACTATGAGACATGATTGGACTAGGTTGGAAATTAAGAGATCAGTAATATTACATAAGAGCAATAAAATCAGGGTCAGGGATATTCCATGATATAATTGTACATTGACATTTACCCATTTGACAAGGTGATACACAAAATGGAAGTTGTTCAGATCAATTTATAGGTTCATGCAAACAGGTGCATGAAAGGCAGGGATAATCTGCTAGCAACAGAAACACAGGAAAGGAAATGCCCCAGCAACACTGCCATTAACCAGTAACAGACTATACCGTTCTATATGTAAAATAAAACACAGAATAAAAACATTTGACAAGGACTAAGAAATAAGAAATATAAAAAATATAGAAAAAGTCTTGAATATAGATCAGACTATTCAAATATTCTGATATGTGGCCATATAAATGCAAATCATTTTTAGCAACAATTTATCTAAAAATATAAAAATTCATAAATACATTTATAAATTAATAAATTAGTAAATAATAAATAATCCATATATTTTGATGATTCCTTTACCTATTAACAGCTAGCGACAATCCATATATAGCAATGGGACATGAACAAATAAAGTGAGAGAAATACATGTATCAGTAGTCAAAGAGTTATTCCAGAAAGGGAGCTATTATTCAGTTTGTATGGTCTCAAAGTATTTAGCTGGTAGATCCAGAACATTTCTTTCTGGCCCAAATTCCTATTGAGATCCTCCCCCCCCCTCTTTCACACAACTATACATGTAAATATAAAATATATATTGTGACATACCTCCACATGAAAGTAATGTGGAGTGTGACAGAGACAGCATATCTCCCCATGGGAGTAATGTGGAGAATCCTGACCAGGTTTTAGAGCTGCAGCAGGGAGACTGGTGTGATCAGGCTTGGGCTAATCAACAGCACCTGTGCTCTCCTGATATAAGTGTTTCAAAGACAAAGGGTCAGGACTCTTGATGGTGGAATAACTGCCTGGGGGTTGGGTTAGCATAGGCACCTCTGGAGCACTTGAAGAGTCTGTGAACTGTCTGTGAACTATGCTGTGACACTTACATGCTGCACTGCTGTTAACAACTTGCTGTATTGATGTGGATTACCTGCTATGTTGTCTGACTGCTACGAAAAAGTTTTACTTCATCTCCTCCATGTGATGTGCTTCATTATCAATATATATATATATATATTAAATAAGTGATCGGGTGCCAGAAACAGATATTCTATTGTAGTAAATTATTGTCATCAATACTCATTAGATTCAAGCTTCACAGAAAAGATGGAATATTTATGGTATGCAGAGAGTTTTGGAATGTGTAAGTTGTGTTGTCCTCACGTACACAGCGCATACATATATAAGCCAAAAGAAAAAACCTTATTATCAGTAAGCCTATAAGCCTATAGGACTTGGTGAGATGATTCTACCCAGTTTGAACCATTCTGATAATAAGAACAAAAATATGCCACAATCCGTTTTTGATGTATATAAAAAAATATATATATATAAAATAAACTTTACTTCACAGATGTTTAAAACATGCTAATCGCATAAATAAATGGTAAAAAGGTCCTTAATGAAAAAAGTCTCGTAGGAATTCAAATAGTCTTATAAAAAAGCAGAACTTATCTGAATCAGCCATTTTTGTAGCAGTCTCAGTACATGCGGTCCTTTGTAGCAGGCACTACTGATATTCTGGGCGATGCTGCTCCGTGGTAATTGACTGTGCTGCTTTGAAGTGTAAAATAAGGCTGTAGTTTGAAGCTCTGAAATCGTTTAGCAGATCAACCAATGCGTTTCGTCAGCAGGGGCAAGTGGTCCCGCACAGACTTCCTCAGGGATGTGTAAAAGAGTTGAGATGTGGCGCCAAGAAGGATTTTAATCTGGGTCCAGAGTGCGATGCTGATTGGTAGTTGGGGGATCCCCTGTGGGGCCAGCAACGGAAGAATATTATAACCTAATGTTTTGAATAATAAAAAGCAAAAGAATATAAATAAATAAACAACAAATATTTCTTGAAGCTGTTCTGGTGTGTATCTTATTCAGAATTTGTAGCAAAATCAATTACTTAGAAGGGAAACAATGATTATACTAAGTTGCAATTTTTAAGGAAGTGACAATAAACTCTCTCTCTAAGCTAAATAGGATACAGTGTGTTGATACATATGATATTAATAATTTTTCTTAGAAGGGGATTTATAGTGAGAGACAAGGGTATTAATAAATAGTGATATATACCAGGGAAAATATATAAACGCTAGAGAGTCTAAAGGGTTAAGAGTTCATGTAGAGAGGGAATGAAATTAATTAGAGCTAGGTTAAACAGAAAAGTACTGTACTCTAATAGGGATAGTGATCAATAGTGAAGGAAAATAAGTGATGATAAGATTAACATTAAGATCTATAAATTCAACATATATAGTGTTATATACCAAGGAAAATATATAAACGCTAGGGAGTCTAAAGGGTTAAGAGTTAATGTAGAGAGGGAATGAAATTAATTAGAGCTAGGTTAAACAGAAAAGTACTGTACTCTAATAGGGATAGTGATCAATAGTGAAGGAAAATAAGTGATGATAAGATTAACATTAAGATCTATAAATTCAACATATATAGTGTTATATACCAAGGAAAATATATAAACGCTAGGGAGTCTAAAGGGTTAAGAGTTAATGTAGAGAGGGAATGAAATTAATTAGAGCTAGGTTAAACAGAAAAGTACTGTACTCTAATAGGGATAGTGATCAATAGTGAAGGAAAATAAGTGATGATAAGATTAACATTAAGATCTATAAATTCAACATATATAGTGTTATATACCAAGGAAAATATATAAACGCTAGGGAGTCTAAAGGGTTAAGAGTTAATGTAGAGAGGGAATGAAATTAATTAGAGCTAGGTTAAACAGAAAAGTACTGTACTCTAATAGGGATAGTGATCAATAGTGAAGGAAAATAAGTGATGATAAGATTAACATTAAGATCTATAAATTCAACATATATAGTGTTATATACCAAGGAAAATATATAAACGCTAGGGAGTCTAAAGGGTTAAGAGTTAATGTAGAGAGGGAATGAAATTAATTAGAGCTAGGTTAAACAGAAAAGTACTGTACTCTAATAGGGATAGTGATCAATAGTGAAGGAAAATAAGTGATGATAAGATTAACATTAAGATCTATAAATTCAACATATATAGTGTTATATACCAAGGAAAATATATAAACGCTAGGGAGTCTAAAGGGTTAAGAGTTAATGTAGAGAGGGAATGAAATTAATTAGAGCTAGGTTAAACAGAAAAGTACTGTACTCTAATAGGGATAGTGATCAATAGTGAAGGAAAATAAGTGATGATAAGATTAACATTAAGATCTATAAATTCAACATATATAGTGTTATATACCAAGGAAAATATATAAACGCTAGGGAGTCTAAAGGGTTAAGAGTTAATGTAGAGAGGGAATGAAATTAATTAGAGCTAGGTTAAACAGAAAAGTACTGTACTCTAATAGGGATAGTGATCAATAGTGAAGGAAAATAAGTGATGATAAGATTAACATTAAGATCTATAAATTCAACATATATAGTGTTATATACCAAGGAAAATATATAAACGCTAGGGAGTCTAAAGGGTTAAGAGTTAATGTAGAGAGGGAATGAAATTAATTAGAGCTAGGTTAAACAGAAAAGTACTGTACTCTAATAGGGATAGTGATCAATAGTGAAGGAAAATAAGTGATGATAAGATTAACATTAAGATCTATAAATTCAACATATATAGTGTTATATACCAAGGAAAATATATAAACGCTAGGGAGTCTAAAGGGTTAAGAGTTAATGTAGAGAGGGAATGAAATTAATTAGAGCTAGGTTAAACAGAAAAGTACTGTACTCTAATAGGGATAGTGATCAATAGTGAAGGAAAATAAGTGATGATAAGATTAACATTAAGATCTATAAATTCAACATATATAGTGTTATATACCAAGGAAAATATATAAACGCTAGGGAGTCTAAAGGGTTAAGAGTTAATGTAGAGAGGGAATGAAATTAATTAGAGCTAGGTTAAACAGAAAAGTACTGTACTCTAATAGGGATAGTGATCAATAGTGAAGGAAAATAAGTGATGATAAGATTAACATTAAGATCTATAAATTCAACATATATAGTGTTATATACCAAGGAAAATATATAAACGCTAGGGAGTCTAAAGGGTTAAGAGTTAATGTAGAGAGGGAATGAAATTAATTAGAGCTAGGTTAAACAGAAAAGTACTGTACTCTAATAGGGATAGTGATCAATAGTGAAGGAAAATAAGTGATGATAAGATTAACATTAAGATCTATAAATTCAACATATATAGTGTTATATACCAAGGAAAATATATAAACGCTAGGGAGTCTAAAGGGTTAAGAGTTAATGTAGAGAGGGAATGAAATTAATTAGAGCTAGGTTAAACAGAAAAGTACTGTACTCTAATAGGGATAGTGATCAATAGTGAAGGAAAATAAGTGATGATAAGATTAACATTAAGATCTATAAATTCAACATATATAGTGTTATATACCAAGGAAAATATATAAACGCTAGGGAGTCTAAAGGGTTAAGAGTTAATGTAGAGAGGGAATGAAATTAATTAGAGCTAGGTTAAACAGAAAAGTACTGTACTCTAATAGGGATAGTGATCAATAGTGAAGGAAAATAAGTGATGATAAGATTAACATTAAGATCTATAAATTCAACATATATAGTGTTATATACCAAGGAAAATATATAAACGCTAGGGAGTCTAAAGGGTTAAGAGTTAATGTAGAGAGGGAATGAAATTAATTAGAGCTAGGTTAAACAGAAAAGTACTGTACTCTAATAGGGATAGTGATCAATAGTGAAGGAAAATAAGTGATGATAAGATTAACATTAAGATCTATAAATTCAACATATATAGTGTTATATACCAAGGAAAATATATAAACGCTAGGGAGTCTAAAGGGTTAAGAGTTAATGTAGAGAGGGAATGAAATTAATTAGAGCTAGGTTAAACAGAAAAGTACTGTACTCTAATAGGGATAGTGATCAATAGTGAAGGAAAATAAGTGATGATAAGATTAACATTAAGATCTATAAATTCAACATATATAGTGTTATATACCAAGGAAAATATATAAACGCTAGGGAGTCTAAAGGGTTAAGAGTTAATGTAGAGAGGGAATGAAATTAATTAGAGCTAGGTTAAACAGAAAAGTACTGTACTCTAATAGGGATAGTGATCAATAGTGAAGGAAAATAAGTGATGATAAGATTAACATTAAGATCTATAAATTCAACATATATAGTGTTATATACCAAGGAAAATATATAAACGCTAGGGAGTCTAAAGGGTTAAGAGTTAATGTAGAGAGGGAATGAAATTAATTAGAGCTAGGTTAAACAGAAAAGTACTGTACTCTAATAGGGATAGTGATCAATAGTGAAGGAAAATAAGTGATGATAAGATTAACATTAAGATCTATAAATTCAACATATATAGTGTTATATACCAAGGAAAATATATAAACGCTAGGGAGTCTAAAGGGTTAAGAGTTAATGTAGAGAGGGAATGAAATTAATTAGAGCTAGGTTAAACAGAAAAGTACTGTACTCTAATAGGGATAGTGATCAATAGTGAAGGAAAATAAGTGATGATAAGATTAACATTAAGATCTATAAATTCAACATATATAGTGTTATATACCAAGGAAAATATATAAACGCTAGGGAGTCTAAAGGGTTAAGAGTTAATGTAGAGAGGGAATGAAATTAATTAGAGCTAGGTTAAACAGAAAAGTACTGTACTCTAATAGGGATAGTGATCAATAGTGAAGGAAAATAAGTGATGATAAGATTAACATTAAGATCTATAAATTCAACATATATAGTGTTATATACCAAGGAAAATATATAAACGCTAGGGAGTCTAAAGGGTTAAGAGTTAATGTAGAGAGGGAATGAAATTAATTAGAGCTAGGTTAAACAGAAAAGTACTGTACTCTAATAGGGATAGTGATCAATAGTGAAGGAAAATAAGTGATGATAAGATTAACATTAAGATCTATAAATTCAACATATATAGTGTTATATACCAAGGAAAATATATAAACGCTAGGGAGTCTAAAGGGTTAAGAGTTAATGTAGAGAGGGAATGAAATTAATTAGAGCTAGGTTAAACAGAAAAGTACTGTACTCTAATAGGGATAGTGATCAATAGTGAAGGAAAATAAGTGATGATAAGATTAACATTAAGATCTATAAATTCAACATATATAGTGTTATATACCAAGGAAAATATATAAACGCTAGGGAGTCTAAAGGGTTAAGAGTTAATGTAGAGAGGGAATGAAATTAATTAGAGCTAGGTTAAACAGAAAAGTACTGTACTCTAATAGGGATAGTGATCAATAGTGAAGGAAAATAAGTGATGATAAGATTAACATTAAGATCTATAAATTCAACATATATAGTGTTATATACCAAGGAAAATATATAAACGCTAGGGAGTCTAAAGGGTTAAGAGTTAATGTAGAGAGGGAATGAAATTAATTAGAGCTAGGTTAAACAGAAAAGTACTGTACTCTAATAGGGATAGTGATCAATAGTGAAGGAAAATAAGTGATGATAAGATTAACATTAAGATCTATAAATTCAACATATATAGTGTTATATACCAAGGAAAATATATAAACGCTAGGGAGTCTAAAGGGTTAAGAGTTAATGTAGAGAGGGAATGAAATTAATTAGAGCTAGGTTAAACAGAAAAGTACTGTACTCTAATAGGGATAGTGATCAATAGTGAAGGAAAATAAGTGATGATAAGATTAACATTAAGATCTATAAATTCAACATATATAGTGTTATATACCAAGGAAAATATATAAACGCTAGGGAGTCTAAAGGGTTAAGAGTTAATGTAGAGAGGGAATGAAATTAATTAGAGCTAGGTTAAACAGAAAAGTACTGTACTCTAATAGGGATAGTGATCAATAGTGAAGGAAAATAAGTGATGATAAGATTAACATTAAGATCTATAAATTCAACATATATAGTGTTATATACCAAGGAAAATATATAAACGCTAGGGAGTCTAAAGGGTTAAGAGTTAATGTAGAGAGGGAATGAAATTAATTAGAGCTAGGTTAAACAGAAAAGTACTGTACTCTAATAGGGATAGTGATCAATAGTGAAGGAAAATAAGTGATGATAAGATTAACATTAAGATCTATAAATTCAACATATATAGTGTTATATACCAAGGAAAATATATAAACGCTAGGGAGTCTAAAGGGTTAAGAGTTAATGTAGAGAGGGAATGAAATTAATTAGAGCTAGGTTAAACAGAAAAGTACTGTACTCTAATAGGGATAGTGATCAATAGTGAAGGAAAATAAGTGATGATAAGATTAACATTAAGATCTATAAATTCAACATATATAGTGTTATATACCAAGGAAAATATATAAACGCTAGGGAGTCTAAAGGGTTAAGAGTTAATGTAGAGAGGGAATGAAATTAATTAGAGCTAGGTTAAACAGAAAAGTACTGTACTCTAATAGGGATAGTGATCAATAGTGAAGGAAAATAAGTGATGATAAGATTAACATTAAGATCTATAAATTCAACATATATAGTGTTATATACCAAGGAAAATATATAAACGCTAGGGAGTCTAAAGGGTTAAGAGTTAATGTAGAGAGGGAATGAAATTAATTAGAGCTAGGTTAAACAGAAAAGTACTGTACTCTAATAGGGATAGTGATCAATAGTGAAGGAAAATAAGTGATGATAAGATTAACATTAAGATCTATAAATTCAACATATATAGTGTTATATACCAAGGAAAATATATAAACGCTAGGGAGTCTAAAGGGTTAAGAGTTAATGTAGAGAGGGAATGAAATTAATTAGAGCTAGGTTAAACAGAAAAGTACTGTACTCTAATAGGGATAGTGATCAATAGTGAAGGAAAATAAGTGATGATAAGATTAACATTAAGATCTATAAATTCAACATATATAGTGTTATATACCAAGGAAAATATATAAACGCTAGGGAGTCTAAAGGGTTAAGAGTTAATGTAGAGAGGGAATGAAATTAATTAGAGCTAGGTTAAACAGAAAAGTACTGTACTCTAATAGGGATAGTGATCAATAGTGAAGGAAAATAAGTGATGATAAGATTAACATTAAGATCTATAAATTCAACATATATAGTGTTATATACCAAGGAAAATATATAAACGCTAGGGAGTCTAAAGGGTTAAGAGTTAATGTAGAGAGGGAATGAAATTAATTAGAGCTAGGTTAAACAGAAAAGTACTGTTTCAGGGACCACTAACAGCCCATATTTTCTAGGTTTCCATAAAGAATCACAAGTGATATAATGAGCAGCACCTGTGGAGCTTTTAAAATGTGTCGGTTAGTAATGAACACACCTGTGCTCCAGCAGTGACACCTGGAAAACATGCACTGTTAGTTGTCCCTGAGGACTGAGGTTGGGGAACACTGCTCTAGATTAAAAGAGCATCCAGATGTTTTATTCAGACGAGCCCGGAGCATGCAATCATTGGTCTCTCCGAGTCACTTGGAACCCAAGACACAAACTATTAGTACTTCCTTACCTAGACCAATAGGCTTTTATTCATGTGGATCCTGCAAAGTGTGTAAAAATGCACATAGAGATAAGAAGGAATTTACAAATTCTAAAGGAACTGAGAAATGTATTATTAAAAGCTATATGAATTGCCTAAGTATGTTTGTTGTACACCTTCTACTAAAAGACCCCTTAAGATTTGTATTTTAGAACACCTCCGTAACATCACCCACAAAGTAGCCAATCATAGTGTCCCCCGACATTTCACCCAATGTCACGGGGCAAATCCAGAAAGCCTAAAAATAAAAGCAATTGAGCTGGTTGAGAGGGATGTTAGAGGGGATGATAGGCTAAAGAAATTAGCTCAGCGTGAATCCTTTTGGATTCTCACTCTTGACACTCTCACTCCAAATGGTTTAGATGAAGATTATGATATCACTCCTTTTTTATAATAAATTTTAGTGAGTTTTTATTAATTTTTATGTATATTTAACACTAAATTAATCTTTTGTCATTGTAATTTATTTAATATGTACAACTATCATATTCTATTGTCTTTACTAATTTTGTATGCCTAGTTTTTCTTTATCTAGTGGAAGGGACTTTTGTCTACCTAGCAACAGATGAGTATTTTTTACCCAGCAACTGATGACTTGCGCTGTCATTGTGATTTATGAGCCACGTGTAGATTTGTTTACAGATTCCACACCTATCATATACAGATTGGCGACTCGCTTCCTGTGGCTCAGGATTAGTGGGCTTCCCTTCTGGTATTATTCCCGGTTTTCTTACTATGGTGCACTTACTTGTTCCTCCCGCACAATTCTCCAGCACAGTTGTGGATTGGCGCATTTCTAATTCCCGGTACTATAAATTTGCGTACATCCCCCCACACTTTACCTCCCTGATAAAGTCTACAGACGAAACGCGTAGGGGATGTGGATTCTGATTACTGAAGTGTGTTTTCCAAGTGTCTGCTGTTTCCACCTGTCCTCTTGAGTCTGCCTGGAGGAGCCGCTGTGCTCACATTCCTATGTTCTCTCCTGTTGTTGCTAATACTTTCCACTACTAGTGACACATTGCATTGCATATCATTCATTCAATGTCAGTGACAACTGTATGTGTCAAATCTATGGCATTAATGTTAAAATACTCTCAGTCTTCTATATATATATATATATATATCTATATATATATATATATATATATATATATATATATATAATATGGAATGGATGTTATGAAATAACTATATATTGGTAACCACAAAAATGGTTGAGAAGATAATGGTGATATTATCCAATATGGTGTATGTCTGTGTTAGCATATGGATGTTATGAAATAACTATATATTGGTAACCACAAAAATGGTTGAGAAGATAATGGTGATATTATCCAATATGGTGTAGTGAATGTCTGTGTCTTTCAATACGGTAATGTCACCTATGTAGAAAAAAATATCAAAATAGTCTAAGAACATTACAAAAAAAAAGGCAACATGGCACAACATGATGAACCTGCATGGTTATTAAATCTTGGTTGGAGGTGGAAATAGACGGTCAGACAGAAATAGTACTAGTAACTCTCTCCGTCTGAGCTGCGGTCCACAACATTTTATATCCCTATCTATATAACAGTATTGATGCAACAGTTATGAGCGAGATATTATTGATTTCAGTCCTTTCCATATATTCCAAGCACCTCCTCCCATTTGGGAATTACTCCCCATTACTGCACTTTTGAGTGTGTTTAATTAATAGCTCAAATGAAGCTTAGCATTAATATTTGCAAAAAGTATAAAGTACAGGAACTTTGTTTAAGATTAGTATGTGATGATGGAGCATGTTATGAACTTGGAGTGAAAACAGCACTACTCATATTGCAATACTAAGATATCCTAGGCAGTTGCTTTACAGTTTAATCACTTTTCCTTAATCAAGACTTTGTTTTTAATAGAGGTATCAGCATAGATTAGTCATTAACAGAATCATCTTTAGACCACAGGGATTTTCTAGTGTTACATAGCTGCTATTTAAAAGATACCCTCTGTGCCTTTTTCACTGCTATATTACTTTATATTGAATAAATAGGACTAAGGAAGGGTTTCCCAACTTAACATCAATGCACTAAAATATAGTAATAGACTTATAATCAGGTTTGTTTTTAATTCACAATCTTTCTTTTGCTTTGAACTTTACACTTTATCATATTTATATTTCACATTTTTTATTTAAATTAAAAAATCTATAAGAATTTTTTTTATATTTTGAATTTAATGGAGGGGTTGGGGTGTATACCTATTTAAAGCTCTTCTTTCTTTTTGTGTTGCTTACATTATATTTCCTTAACTTACATTTTCCATTGTGTCTCCATGCTAATTGATCAGTAGCGATTTTGACTCATCCAGTTTTAAGAGGCATAACACAGGAATAAATTGTGATCACAAGCAGACAGGATTCTTACTATCTTATTATCTTATTTAAGTGGAGTTTTATTTCGGAGTTGAAATCCTTTCCTAGACATTGTGAAAAAAACCACTTTGATGCTGCTTCTGGTGAATGCTTTGGACTTTTAATTTAACATTGCAGTAAATTTTGCTGCCAAAAACTTTACATTTGATATTCATGCTCTTATTTTTTGTACACGTTTCAATTCTTAAGAAGCCCTCTCCACTTATTTTTGACTTTATCATTTCTTTCTAACTCCTTCATACTGTCATGGAACTTGTCTCTCCATCTACCTCCCTCCTCTCTCAAACCTTCTAACTCCCCACCCATCCTACTCACCCCATACTCTCTCCCACTCCTCCATCAGGCTCCCCTTCCCTTCCCATACCCACCCTTACCCCTAGTCCACGTGCCATCCTCCTCTGCCGTACCTTACCTCGCTCCTGCAACCCCTCCAATCTAATCCACATCACTCCTGTTCCCTCTCTCCCATTCTAATGCGCTCTCTGGAATGCCAGATCCATTTGCAACAAGCTCCTTGCCATCCATGACCTCTTCATTTCTAGCTCCTTCAACCTTCTCGCCATCACTGAAACCTGGCTCTCAACTTCGGATACTACTTCCCCTGCTGCCCTCTCATTTGGCGGGCTCTCGTTCTCCCACACCCCTAGACCTGGGGAACACCCTGGCAGTGGTGTGGGCATCCTCCTCTCCCCTTCATGCACATTTAGCATCATACCCCCTGAGCCCTCTCTCACTTTCCCCTCCTTAGAGGTCCACTGCATTCGCATCTACCACCCCATCCATCTCCATGTTGCTGTTATCTACCGCCCCCTGGTTCCCCCTCCAAAATTCATTGATAACTTCGGAGCCTGGCTCCCCCACTTTTTGTCTTCTGTCCTCCCCACCCTTATCCTAGGTGACTTCAACATCCCCCATTGACAACTCCTCAGACCCCAGCACCACAAAACTTATTTTTCTTTCCCCCTCCCCTTTGGATTATCACAGTGGACTTCAGCTGCCACCCACAACCTGGGCCACTCCCCTGACCTTGTATTCTCATGCTCATGCTCCCTGTCTGACTTCTCCATCTCTCCGTTCCCCCTCTCTGATCATCATCTTATCTCCTTCTCCCCCTCTTCCTCCCCCTCTCCTTCTCCCTCACCCAAATGTATTCTTTCCAGGAAGAACCTCAATTCCCTTGATGTTGCGGCTTTCACCTCTTCCCTAAATCCCCTCCTCGCACCCATTTCCACCATGTCCTGCCCCAATCTAGCCACCTCTCTCTACAACAATGCCCTTTCCTCCGCCCTTGACACTCCCTGCTCACTTGGTTCCTAAAGAAATGCTCCCGTACTGTAGAGCGTCTCAGGAGGAAGTCATGTTCCCTTGCAGACTTTCTCCACTTCAAGTTCATACTCTGCTCTTTAAGCTCTGCCCTCGCCCTTGCCAAGCAATCCTTCTTCAAGTCCCCCATCCTCTCCCAATAGTCTAACCCCGCCGCCTATTTGCCATCTTTAACTCTCTTCTCTCCTCCCCTCCCTCTCTCCATATCTGCCACTGACTTTGCCACCTTCTTTAATTCCTAGATTGACGCCATCAAGAGCTCCATCTCCTCCACCTCAATCTCCACCCTCTCATCCCCTTCCTAGCCACCCACTAATGTCTACCTTCATCCCTACCTCAGCTCAATAAATCCACTCACTTCTTTTGTCATTCCCTCTGTCAACGTGCCCACTTGATCCCATCCCCTCTAATCTTCTCCGGTCTCTCTCTCTATCCACCTGCTCTCATCTTGCCCACCTCTTTAACTTATCTCTCTCCTTGACCCCACTTCACCCTCCAATTACCAACCCACCTCCCTGTTGCCCTTTCGCTTCTAAAATGCTTGAACGGCTTGTTTACAAGCGTCTAATCGACTACCTTGCCGAAAACTCCATCCTGGACCCTCTCCAATCTGGCTTCTGCCCCTTGCACTCCACTGAAACTGCCCTGACAAAGGTCACAAATTATCTCCTTTCTGTCAAATCTAAGGGCCACTTCTCCCTTCTCATCCTCCTGGATCTTTCGGCAGCCTTTGACATTGTTGATCACCCTCTCCTGCTCCACATCCATCGCTCCCTTGGCCTCTCTGGTATTTTCCACTCCTGGTTCTCCTCCTATCTCTCGGATCGTTCCTTCTCTGTTGTAACCCCTAGTTCTTCCTCCTCTACTACTCCTTTTCCCATTGGCGTGCCCCCTTCTGTTCTCACTCTACACCTCCTCTCTGGGTGACCTCATCAGCTCCTTCAGTTTTAACTACCACCTCTATGCCGACGACACTCAAATCTATCTCTCCTCCCATGACCTCTCCCCCGAACTTCTGTCACAAGTGTCAGATTGCCTCTCGGCCATCTCCTCATGGATGTCCGATCGTTTTCTCAAGCTTAACATGGACAAAATGGAAATTGTAGTCTTTCCTACTTCACGTATCCCCTCTTCCCCTACTATCTCTATTACTATGAATGACTCCACCATCTCCTCCTCCACCCAAGCTTGCTGCCCGGGCATCATCCTGGACTCCTCTCTCTAATTCACCCCCCACATCCATACCCTCTTACTGTCCTGCCGCTTTCATCTCCGCAGCATTGCTCGCATCAGACCCTTCTTAACAGCAGATGCCACTAAAACGCTCATTCACTCTACCATTTCCTGTCTGGACTACTGCAACATTCTCCTCTCTGGACTCCCTCTGGTCCAACTTGCACCTCTACAATCTATACTAAATGCTGTAGCCAGACTCATCTTCCTCTTCCAATGCACTGCCTCCACCTCCCCTCTCTGTCAATCTCTACACTGGCTTCCTGTCCCCTTCAGAATTCTCTTCAAGCTCCGCACCACAACTTACAAGACTCCCTCCTCCTACACTGCTCTCTATCTCTCATCCCTTATCTCCATCCACACTCCCTCCCGTCCCCTCCACTCTGCTGGTGACCGTCGCCTCAACTCCAACCTGATAACTACCTCTCACTCCCGCATCCAAGACTTCTCCCGGGCCGCCCCTCTCCATTGAAACAACCTTCTACATCCTATCAGGCAATCCAGCACCCTGCAAACCTTCAAATGCTCCCTCAAAACCCACTTCTTCAGGCTAGCCTACCCTTCCTCCACCTAAGCTCACCTGCCCTCCCCATCTTATAACTGTGTCTCCTGTTTATTTGCCCTCTCTCACTTAGCTTGTTAACTCTTATGACCAAGCTCCTCCTCCCTCCTTTCATCACCCCTCTACCTTGTCCTCATCACTTCCCACCTTTTTCTCTCTACTGTCTATCTTTGTCCTTATTCATCTGCTTCTACACACATATCCAGCATTTTATTTTCCTTTATTTTCCTTACACTTATCCTTGTTCTGTTTTTTTTTTTTGTTTTTTTTGTACTGTATTTTAATTTTGTTTTGTACATGAATTGTATTCCTTATTTATGTTTTTATACCTTCTGTTCATTATTGTATTGAATTGTATATGTAACTATTGTCTTTGCTATTGCCTCTGTACGGCGCTGCGGATACTGTGTGGCGCCTTATAAATAAACGGTAATAATAATAACAATAATAATCTTATAAAAATCTCTACATACCAATCCAGACTGCCTCACCACCATCATTTTCCATTCACAGAATTTGTAAATAGTGAAATGTTGAAATATTGGACCGTATTCACAGATCCGTTTTCACGTGGAGTTGTGTGCGTATAGGAGTTTAGATACGTTTTAACTGCACATGCGTAGTAACTTTATTTACATAAGTTACGTTGAATACACGCACGTAAGTGCTTTAGGCACGGACACGTGAATCGCACTTGAATACATACGTACGGATGGGCGGTGTAGAAGTATATATGTAAAGATACATCCCTGCATACAAAGAATGTAACTTGACTCCCCCTGAAATCAACATGGTTTTGCCCAGGTGTAACCTACCTCACTTTAGTTTTCTTAAGTCTGGATAAAGCCCATAGTCTTTATTAAGAATGGATGTCTGTATATAAAAAATTATAGGAAGAAGGTTGATCACAGACAATTTTTACACTATAGTAGTTGCCACCAGTATCAATGGAAACAAAACATCCCTCCAACTTAGGAGGAACTGTTCAGCTGTTCAGCATGACGTCATGCCGTGCCCGAGGTTATAAACGTGTCCCCAGGCATGACATATGTCATTCGCCGGGAGCACACTGAAAGAAGAGGAGCGCGTCACAGCTGCCCAGCCGTCCAGCTGATCTGCACCTGTCAACATACAGGACAGCACAACTGTGAGTACCATCTATATTTATATGGTGTTGTTTTGAATGTGAAAACTGTAATTTGTCTGTTTATGATTTGTTTTTGTTTAATCATCATGCATTTTAACCAATGTTTTTTACACAGGACATATATTAGGTCATTACATTAAGGGTGACAACAGCAGCAAAAACCTAAGGGGGCCAGCTGTTTTACTATTAGTATACTGGGACGGACATGTGGTCAATTATTTATATAGCAGGACGCACATGGGGTTAAATATTTATATAGCAGGGCGCACATGGGATTAAATATTTATATAGCAGAGCGCACATGGGGTTAAATATTTATATAGCAGGACGCACAAGGGGTTAAATATTTTGGGACCTGAGGGGACAGTGGCTTATCTATTTAGGGAGCTAAGTGGGCATGTACTATTATTAATAGGGACCGAGGACACATATGTCTTTTATTGGGTGCATGAGTTTGTTTTTATTTATTTACACTGTATCGGACACAATATGCTGCCGACAGCATGCCATTAACCCTTGGCATGCTGACACTTATAGTACAATAAGCCAAACCATGCACTGCATTACATGTGCATGATTTGACTTATAGT
>WWET01001755.1:127507-137844 GCA_011038615.1 Limnodynastes dumerilii | reverse complement strand
GGGGGCTTATTAAAGCTAAGTGTGTGCCGATTTCTATGAAATCGACACTCACCCCCATGAGAATTAACTCGGGAGAGTTGCAGCAAATCTCTGTCAATTTACTAAATCTCCCCCTTAGTAAATCCAGAGATTTGTATGTCACTCATGCAAAAAATCGCCAGAGAGATTTAAACACTGGCGATTTAAATCTCCACTCATCTCTCACAAGTTTGTGGAGATTTTGCTTTAGTAAATCCTGCAATCTCTGATGATTTTACTCAATACGACCTTAGTAAATGAGGCCCTTAGTCTCAATATTAGATGCAAGTGGGTGGGGTCGATTTCAGCATATGTAGATTTCTTGCCTATTTGGACCATTTGCTGTCATTCAATCCCTCCACTCAGTTGATAAGTTGATTGTAGGTTTATTGCTGATATTCTGCAATCGTAAACACTATTTTTCAATGAGAATCATAATTATTATTGTTTTAGGCTTTCTTCTTTCTGATTTTTTCCTGGTTCTGATTGCTAGATTGTGATATATATAATACAGTAGTATGAGGATTCTCATTACTGTTTCTATCTATCAATCTAATAAGTGTATTTTACTATTACATTATAATTTAATAATTTTCTCTGGTATTTAAAATATATGACAAATATATGCAATATTTAATAAAAATGGTAAAAAATTACAAAACTGTGTCAATTAATATAGTTCAAACATTAATAATAAAAATCAAAAAACAAAACTAGGAAATTATTGAACATCAAAAAAGTGCACACATATTGCAGTAAATTTCTATATTACATAAAGTACTACATATGGGTGATATTAATCTGGATATATATCTTTCTTTCTGGGTTGAATTAAAAAGTAAAAATAATGAAAAAGAGAATTAGGGGAGTATATGTATCTAAAGATTTTCTTATTATGTCTTGTTTTGTTTCTTCATTTTGGTTTCTTAAAAGTTTTAAGAATAATACAAATGTGTATGTGCCTTTAAACACTTAATATACGTATGTCTATTGTATAAGAGTGTATACACATTTAAAGATCAACGCTATATTTCATGGTACTGCTAAGTTTCAATCTCAACTTTAAACACAAAATAAATGCAGTAACAAGAATACAGAATCCTCTGCCCTTCAGAGGCAGGCATAAGTTTATATAGCAATCATTATCAAAGGGATGACGACGTCACTGCAATCCGATCTTCTGGCATCTGGTTGGTGGTTTCCTCAGGTCATCTTATGGATTCTATGGTGATTGGTCCTTAGAGGGTCCTTTGTTTCTCTGGTAGTGTCATTAACAAATTACACAGGGTTTGCTTAACTAGATGCAAAAGTCTTAACTAACACAAAGAAACTTTATATTATTAATCTATCTATGCTCTTAACTTGTGCACATTAAATGTGATCACACAATAAATAATACTATTGCTAATACAACACAAAAGGCTACACTATAAGTCTAAACATGACAAAAATTTTATATTCCTAAGCTAAACATTTATATAATGGTCGATTGGGAACTCCTGTGAATAAAACATACTTTTGCAATCATGGAACTTATTTTATTTAACCACACAAATTGTACTTGCATAGATTTAGGTCTAGGAAAATGTATGTTGCGTGCACCTGGTTCCCACATGTTACATCCGGACTGTGGTATCTTGTTCTGCCCATAGGGGCAGACCTGTATGTCGTTTTTTTTTTTTTTAGTTCCTGCCACTAGTGGCTGCTAGTGGGTTCATTATCTGGAGTCCTAATTATGTCTTGTTATCCCACACCTGTGGACTGGGCTTATATTCTCCTTGATCCAGTGCACAGGTGTGGGTCATAGTTTCCTGACAGCTTCCAGTTCATGTCGGTGTGTGCTGCTGCCTGTAGCTTTCAGCCTCATGTTTTCTTTGTACTTTATTTCTAACCTTCAGTTCTCTGCTCTCTGTTTTGTCTTTATTGTTCTTTGTTTCAGCCCTTGAATCTGTTTCCATTCGTTATCCCTTCCTACCGTTTGGTGTGTGTTATCCTGTCGGTTCTCCAGTCTGTCTCTTTACTTTTGTCTGCTGCAGCCTTTCCCTTATTCTTGTTTAGTGTGCAGCCTGTTCAGTGTATTATTTTTGTAGTATTCTCTGTTGTGTGTTTATCCTGCCTTATCCAGTACATAGTGCTGGTTTATTATTTTGTATTTTCTTTGTTGTTTGGTCACACTGCATTATCCTGCACATAGTGCTTGTCATTATTTTTCCTTGCAATGTATTGCTGTTTTTCATTAAATTGCACCAAGTACTTACCTCTTGTTGCTTGGATTTATTTGGCACATAGTGCCTGCCGTTATTCATTGCTCAGGTTCTGTCTGTGTTCCCCTATCCGTGTGTTGGGCTTTGGCCTAGAATTTCCCTCCTACTGTTAGTCTGTTGCTGCCTGTCTTGTGTGTATATTACCTCTGTCCTGTGTGTATTACCTCTGTCTCTGGTGTGGCCTCTTCTCCCTGCCTTTCCGGTGTGCCACATCATAACACCACATAGTTGCGTAAGTGCGCATGTGTTTGCATAAGTACTTTTCCTGCTGGAAATTATTTCTCTATTTAATTGCTATTACTTAAAGATTTTCAGTTTTTATTTTATTTGTCGTAATCATAAAGAATTGTTTATTTTTATTTTTAAATTGTTTATATTATTTAAGAAATTGTGTTTTTTAGGCTAGCTATCATTTTGTCTGGGATAGTGTGCTTATATATTAAAAATGATCCTTTTTATTGCTGTTTAAATACAACGTTGATCAATAGTAGCATGTAAAGGCAATAAGTATATAGTTAATTAAATACACCTGGATGTTCTGGATATAAGGAGGAAGGTAGGAACACAGATTTTTGATGACAAAACCGTTGGATGAAACGCGTGGAAGCTATTACTACATGCACACCATGTTATTGGTCTCATTTTTTTCACTGTCTAATTGCTGGACAGTGATACCCTTTAGCTCCCGACACCGGACACCGGACTCAGATAGTGCTTTTTCCCTACGGAGGCAGTTTACCATTTGCTGTATTTACTAGCTAAAGGCTGCTACTATTGTTTTCAATTACACATAAGATCTACTATCATTATAGAGAGTCTTTAATATATTGCATTTTTTATCTTGAGACTGACAAATTCTAAGTGCTACCAGGGCCTACTCTAGTGATTTAGAACTGTCGCTACTTATTCAATACGCTGAATGGTGTGAGAACTTACTATTGTGGCTATTGATACACATGCCTACTAATGATATTTACACTTTGAATGGAGACCTGAGAATATTCAAGGATGCTAAAAGATTTTAATGGTGGTTGCATTGATAAAAGATTGATATCAATTGCCATTTTATATATATGTTATTATGATGTTTATATCTATTTGATTAAAGGGTCTTATTTACCTAACCTCTGAGTAGAATAGTAGGCTTCCTAATTGCACTGCTACCTTTTTACTACAGATACCAGTCACTGGACCGAGTCCAGACTTATGAAAAGAGGTCAGATTCCACTCAATACGTGTGGAAAATGTTTGCATTTTGTAACCTCTCATGTGTACGCAGCAGACTTTAGCATAGATCTGGATGATCGAGATACAGACTTCCATTTTACATGGAAATGGTGCATAAATCTTACCTGCTTTTGTGAGCTCATACATGTGTGGGGAGTGGCCTCACCTTGTTCAAATGAAAGAGAGGATACAGAGAGGATCCAACATTGGATCTCCACTGCTGCTGCCTCAGAGCTCCAATAGGAGAAGTGGAGGAATCGATTTGGTCCACTCTCGCCAGATGAGAACCACTACTGTCACTGTCAGGTGCAACTCAGTTTAGCATTGTTAACACCTTATACTGATGATGACAGTGATTGCTATTCTCTGTATGTCAGTACACAATGGAAATGTTAGATCTTGTCATTTAGGTAAGTGTAGTCAAAATAGTCATTAACAGAAGACTGACTGACTGATGCAATTATTATTCACAGATGGGCTTATATTTTCTCATACTCTAAAACACACTGTGTTATATAGACTCTCCAAAGCATTTTAAATAATATTTTTTATTACGATATGATCTATTTTAGCCCAAGGATGATATCTAGAAATTCCAACGTTCTATGATATATCCATCACTAAATTAAAATACTTTATACTTTGTACAAGAGGAAACACAAAAATGCAAACAAAAATATGTACACTATTCCCTCATGAGAAAATGTTTGCAGTATTCCTTTGTACCCTTGTATAATCAGTGACATTACAATTGGAATTCATCACTCTAGGAGCTGCATCTGATGTTACAGCCTAAAGCAGAAGTGAACTAAAATAAACAATCTGCTCAATTCTGCCTAAACTAATACGACAGTGATGAAGTCTCTGCACAGTGAGAATTGAAGCTAAGTTTTGCAATACAACACAGAAACAGTTTGAAGATTTGGATGTTTTATTATTTGTTTAGACAAGGAAAAATTCACATCCTGTAAATTAAGATATTCATTTTGAAACTATGTAACAATAAATACTTGTACTGGTTGTTGGTGTCTACAATATAAATACACAATTTCAGCTGCAGGAATTCATCTGTATTTAAACATGCAGCAAAAAGCGGAATTATAATGAAAGTTGTTAGACTGTTGGGAATAAGGAACCTTACTAATGTTGGGGTAGATCCATAACTACGTCCGTCTTCCATAGACGGCCATAATTCAATGAACAATAGCTACTGCGCATGCGTAGTAGCTATTGTACGTAATCTGCGTATTATTTCGATACGTAGATTGCGTATATGCGGTCTTTTAGACCGTTGTGTTAAACTGCCATTTTTACATGAAAAGATTTACAACTAAAACTATAAAGACTAATATGAATTTTATAGTGTATTTTTAAATCAAAAGATCAATCAATAACTAATAATAACATCCTAACTTCAGAAATATTATGTTTTGTTTTGTACCACAAACTGTGGCATAATGTAACGCTTCAATCCATTTAATAAGATTTTCATCAACAGCAATAACCACTGTTACCAATAAGAAGATAAGTAACATATTTCAAAATTTAGGACCGTATTAACAGATTCGATTTTGCGTGGTTTTCCGTGCGTATATTTAGGAGCGGAGTAACTTCACATGCGTAGTATCTTTTTCCACGCAAGTTACGTAGGATTTAGGCACGGAAGTCCATTAGGCACGGACTTCTGAATCGCACTTAGGGACATATCTACGGAGGGGCGTGGTTGTCTTTCGTACATGTGAAGTTACGTGAATTTGGGTAGGGGGAGGCATTTAAATGAGCACGTACGTAAATAACCCTATGCCCTATGGAAGCGTAAGTCACTGAAAACCCGCCCAAGCTTCATGGGAGTTGCCTTGGTCCATGCTCTGCGTATATTTACGTACTTGGTACGCCCTCACCTAGAATACTGCGTTCAGTTCTGGAGGCCATATCTCCAGAAAGACATAAATACATTAGAGACTGTGCAAAGAAGAGCAACTAAAATGGTCCATGGCCTTTGTAACAAATCATACCAAGAAAGGCTAGAGGAACTAAACATGTATAGCTTGGAGCAGAGAAGGGAGAGGGGGGACATGATAGCAGCTTTCAAATACATCAAGGGTTGTGACCAGCTAGAGGAGGGTACCATTTTTCAAAAGAAAAGGTGTAATAGAACACGAGGGCATGGATACAAACTGGAGGGTGGTAGATTCAAAGGAAATGTGCGGAAAAATTACTTCACTGAAAGGGTGATAGATAAATGGAATATTCTCCCATCTGAGGTGGTTGAGGCCAATACAGTAGAACAATTTAAACATGCTTGGGATAAATATAAGGGTATCCTAAATTGTAACCCCAATTGAGGGTAAATAGGGTCTAGGGTCAGTATAGTTTTCAATAAACAAATGGGCAGACTAGATGGGCCATGTGGCTCTTATCTGCCGTCACTTTCTATGTTTCTATGTTTCTATGTTACTTTAGACACAGAAATCTCTGAATCTGCTCCTTAATTTTACTTTTTAAAGTTTTAATTAAGTTGCTGTTAATGTTTGTGTGGCTATCGCAATAGTTGTACCCGTAGCAAAGCAGCTCTAGATCAGCTCCAACCTGTGAATCAGCCCTTTATCTACAATATAAGTAAAGCACCCTAAAATGGCATATTGCAGAGCATTGTACATGCTTTATGCCTAATCAAAATCCAGAACAGGATGGGAAATATATGCAGGGAAATGTTATTTTAAGTATTAGATATGTTAATAATAATTGAAAGTTAGACTAATTGGTAATTTAAAAAGCACACACAGAACTTTACGGGAATTTAAATGTTTTTTGTTGTGCAACAATATTTTAAAAGATATTTAAACCTATCAATTATTTTGTCAACAGAAGGAACACATAGTTACAATGTCTGTGAAAAAGATCCTTTCCCAGTAGGGTAGTACAGAACACAATTAACTGAATGTTTGTTAATATGCCTGTCTCTTGTATTGGTCTTGGTAGAACTTACCTCCCTTCTAGTGGAGTAAGATAAAAAAGAAAGCTCTCTCTGGGGCTGATCAAGAGCTAGATTTACTAAGGGGCGAATTAGGCTGCATTTTGAAATCGCTGCACATCACTGAATTTTTCTCGCGATCTGGCAAAGCAAATCGCCAGATATAGGGCCTCATTCATTAAACGTGATTTGGCCAAAATCGCATCAAATCGCGTGATTTGAGCTTAAAAAATCGCCAATACGGATTCATTAAGCTCAAAATCACATGATTTCTGTGAAAAAAAATCGCCATGGCAAACATCGCTGGACAGAAATCGTCCAGATGTTTGCCATGTAAAAGATAGGGAAAAAAAATCACTGTATTCACTAAAGGCGATTTGAACAAATCACCTTCAGTGTGATTTGAAATCACCAAAAATAAAATCGCAGCCAGTGAGATGCGATTTTAATGTGATTTCAACTCGGGACTGACAAAAACACATGTCCATATAACAGACGTGTTTTTGTCTGTGTAAAACCTAAGTGCTGCAGAAAGCCTTACCTTAGCCATGCTGTACTGATCGAACTACAAGGATCAGCAAAGCTGACCCTTGTAATTCTATCAGCACAACATGGTTAGACTTGTAACCATGCAGCGCTGCGTGTAGTGTGTAAAAAAACTGCGTGGAGTGCGTAAAAAAAAAAAAAAAGAAACACCCACAAAACATACAATAAACCCTAAAATTATTAAATAAAATATGCATGTAAAAAAAATTTCCTAACTAACAATGTTTCCTAAATGTGTGGACATCTCTCCTAATCTAAGTGTAATGTGCAAGTGTAATGTGTGCAGTGTAACGTGTGTATTAAAATAAAAAAAATATTTGTGCGCTCACCGTTTGATGTCAGAATCTTGGGAAGCCTTCAATTCTTCTTAGTATGATGTCTTCTGCTGTTTTCTTTTTCATTGGATCTTCTGTGATATCGCAGCCCAAAATCATTTTTAATGAATCTGGCCCTTACTAAGGGACAATTTGTGCTGGTGATTTCAAATCCCCAGCCAAGTAGTGCAATTTATAAAGCTCAAAATCGCCACGATTTTGGTTAAAAACACTGCAATTCAGCTTTTAAAATCCCCTTAGTACTTAAAAAAAAATATACTAGGAAAACTTGTAAAAAAAAAACCCTGGTCTTTTAAATACATGTTGCAGCTTGCTGCGGTCTGTCATTAACCCTTAGCATGCTGTTGCTTCTAGAACTACAAGGCACAGCATGCTTATGCATTCTGTGACTAGTACCACAAGTGGCAGCATGCGCAAATGGCTGGGGCTACTGCAGCATGTATTTTCTTAACAAAAAAAACATTCTGTCCCCTCTCATACATTTCGTTATTGCCCTGTAATGCTCATGCCCCGTTATGTACCGGTAATTACATAATCATGTCCCTCATTAATGAAATTAGCAAGCATGTCCCCCTTAAATGAGCAAATCATGACCCGTTAATCATAATAATTCTTACCCCTGCTAATTAAATTAGTACTTGTGGGTTCCGTTAACTACATTAGTAATTATAGTCTCTGTTGATTAGTTTGGTAATTATTGGCCCCATTATTGCCAGTAGCAGACAGTAATGTTTCTAAAGTAATAAAATATTTTTAATACTCACGTTTCTGAAGTATTTTTACTTTTCTTGTTTGAAGATCTATGCTGGCTCCTCCATTCTAGCTGGTGATGGGAGACCAGGCAGGGAATTTGCTTCTTCATCTGACTCCCTCTATTAATGATTGCCTGTCACTACAGCTCCCCTATTTGTACACTCTGGTCCCTGTCTCACCATTTTTGTGGTAATGAGCACATACCTTGAAAGAACATGTGTTGATTATCCTAAGTAATCCAGGCCTGGATCCAGATTTAAGAAGGAGCTTGAAATTAAGAGAGCAAGGTTGGGCAAAACCATGTTGATTTCAGGGGGAGTTAAGTTACTTGTATTCTTTGCATGCAGGGATATAGCTTTGAATTGTTTCCTGCACACAGATACTGACCAGCTTTACTATTATGCTGTTATTTAGACTTGGGATAGGAAACATCACCTCTCAACTCTAATATTGTTTGCAACAGATGAAGGACCGGATTCAGAGTTGCGTGATTCCGCTTTGCGGACGCGGTTCAAAAAACTTAAATACGCTTGATTCAAAGATGTACATTCGCATCACAAAAACTACACTCTGAATAGCACGGATCTACTATTCTCTTATTCACATTCATACCCGCTGCACTGATTGATGCAATCAGGTTGTTTGACCGCAAAGTATTCTGACGCTATTCAGAGATAACTTACAACAGTTTAGAAATAAGTCAGATGTGTTGCTCATAGTCACATTGCCATATTTTTCAGAAACGCAACTAAGATTAGGAGCATCGCTGATCCCAAAATACAGTTCACAATCGTGTTCATACGAAAAATAACAACACAATATACTGAACAATAAATATTACTTTCAAAAACTTCCACATGTTTTTACTTAGCATTTCTCCCTTGTTCAAAATATTAACAAGAGATGAGACATTTCTAGTACCATTGCAAAATCTGTTTTGTACAAGTTCTGGCATATGCAAGACTTTTATATGTTGTCACATTGCAACCAATGATAACAACATTTGCAATGAGGATAATAAATGTATTACTGTAAACATGTGTACACAGTAAACATGTGTATGCAAATTTTTTAAAACACCATTGCGGTTAGACGCGAGTTCAGTTGTAAAATAAATCCCGCAAGGGTAACGTGCCCCTGCGCAGCATCATGCGCACTTCCGGTTTATCGCACTCTAACTGTAAAACGCCATTTTGATTTCATTTGAAGACAGATTACAAGTCAAATATGCGGGCAGCAGCCTTTACAAAATCAGAATTAAGGCAAATGGTTGCCATTATGGATGAAGAGGTGAGGGGGCCATACACCCCCAATACAGTCAAGAGGCATGTGTATAAATGCATTAGGCGTGCTTTGGAGGATGAGTAAGTCTAACTCATTTTTTTACTACAAACTATAATACAAAATAATCCTGAGAAATTAAATTTATTAAGTTTAAACTAAACCCCTAACAATTATGTAATAATCATAAAATAAAACATATTGGACACAAACAAATATCTAAAAGATCCAACAAAGTTTTATGTGATTGTCATGTTGGCTATTTGGAAACACACATTTAACAACAACATTGATGGAACTTTAACAATCAGATTTATTGTAAAAAATAGTGAAAACATTTACTGTGGCACATACAACAAATTGTATGTTGGCTTATGTGTTAGTGTGTATGTGTGTGTGTGTCTTAGACCATTAATGTTGTTTGAATTTTGTTTAATTACTTCATGTATTTGGCTGTTAGTTCTATTCCATTACATGATTTTCTAATACAAGTGTTTAACTCACCATTTAGGAGCAAGGCAGCACGTACCTGAGCAGCAGGAGGAGGAGGATAGGCCACAACTGCCACTTGAGTAAGACGAGGAGCTTATGGAGGCAAATGAAGATGAGAGGGTGGCTGCAGCGGAGGAGGAGGATGAGAGTGTGACGGAGGAGGAAAGTGTGGTGGAGGAGGAGGAGAGGGTGGCGGAGGAGAGGGAGTAGGAGGAGCAGCAGGAAGAGATGCTTGAGGAGGAAGAAGTTGTGGTCCTCGTAAAGAATGAGTCGGAGGAGGAGGAGACAGAGATGGGAGAGGAGGCAGCTATAGCAGAGGAGAGTGAAGGCGAGCAAGGTAATTTTTTTGAAATAGTTGTACACGAATGAGTGCAGATTTCTTTAAAATCTAAAAATATTTTGTTTGTTCATTTCATTCTCAGAACTTCCCATCAGCAATGAAGAGCG
>WWET01001755.1:108975-125080 GCA_011038615.1 Limnodynastes dumerilii | reverse complement strand
TCGAAGCGATACGCAGATTACGTACAATAGCTACTACGCATGCGCAGTATCTACTGTTTATTGAACTACGTCCGTCTATGGAAGACGGACGTAGTTCTGGATCCGGCCCAATGTGATTACTATTAAACTCACATACTTACATGTTACACCCCACAAAAGGTGTCTAATATACTTGCATTACAGTGTTTGAGTTTGTACAAATGTCTACAGCTTGAGATTCATTACAATGAACCAAGTTTGTACATACGCACCTAAGCCAAACACTTTTTGGAAGGATGAGTTCACTTTAAGTAGGTCACATAAAGTTGGTCTGACACTGGTTAACATCACAAAATAACATGGACATGTATGTAAAAATCAGAGGCATTTTCGGAGGGTTGGTAAACAATCCACAATTCCACCCAGATTAAAAAAGTATAAACAAAGACACACACGAATTATTACTTACTTATGTGACTATGAAGATTTGGACATAATGCAGATGCGTTTTCCTCTTAAATCATCAGCTGCCATGGATCCGCCACCTCAACATTATGCCGTTGACCTGCCACCACCTGCTGTTCTGGCACAGCTTCATCCTTATGCTGCTCCTCGCCCTGTCGTGGGTGTTGTCTTTAGTTGCCTTGCTCCTGTGCATTGATACAATATCAAAGATTCAACTATAACATAATACTATGTTGAATGACATTTTTAGACACTACACATGCTTTACTGTGCAATACCTGGCCATATCATAAAGAGTTCAATAAATGTTTATTAAAACTAGGAACACATATGCTCTAAGACAAATACAAAAAGTATACTACAATATCTAAGTACAAGTAATACTATAATATCAGATATCCTACAAGATATGCCAGAGTTACTGCTGTGTCCTTACTTTCTTTAAATGTACGCCCAGCGAGAGATGATTTGTGTGATGCTTCTGCGCAGCCGTGTTTCATGCATTTTTGCGTGTTTGCTGCGCAAAAACGCCCGAAGATTTGCATCCTTGCTGGTTATAGGTCTGGTTTGAGGAGAAAGGCTGCAGAGGTAAGTGTGACTCAATTATAATAATATTCTATTATATATGGCACAACATTGTTTGAATTATGACCACCATGAGCATTAAGGCCTTGATGGGTGCTGTTGCCTTAGCAAATTCCTGCGATTATGTGTAAAGGACATTTCTGGTATGTATTTGCCTGATGGATGGTAATAGTCTGTTACTATTTTATGGCAGTGTTGCAGATCCATTTTTTATACTTTGGTTATGCCTTTACTGCACCTGATTCCATAAAAAGTTCTTGACCGCCTAACTTACCCCTACCACATCACAGCACCCTATACCTGGCAAAACACAACCACCTTCACACAAAATTCCATTGTCACATTCACACACTCAGCAACCATCCACACCACTACAAGAACCCCAACTTATAACACCACACATTCCAGAACACATACCACATTCAAGGTCAAATACATTACCATCAACACCAATAGAGCAAACACAGCAACAAATACAAATTCCACAAAAATTGCAAACTAGATATCATTCATATTTACAAACAGAAATAACACATATGCCACAACAAGCATATGCAAGACAACAAGAAGAATACCATACACAATTTGAACCAACCAATTACAACAGGCACCTTCAACAACAGACTTACCAGCTCAACCCACAACAGCCATACACCCTACACCAACAACGACAAAGATACACACTCCAACAACATCAGCAACAATACCCCCTTCACCCTCAACAGCCATACCCCCTCCACCCACAACAGCCATACCCCCTCCACTTACAACAGCCATACACCAGCCACCAGCAGCAATACCCCCTCCACCCCCAACATCAATACCAAAGCCAACAACACCTATATCCCAGCCAACAACAGCAATACACCAGCCAACAACAGCCATACTCCCTCCACCCCCAACAGCAAAACCCCAGCCAACAGCCATACTGTCTGCAACCCCAACAGCAAAACCCCAGCCAGCAACACACAACACAAGAAGACGATACTTCTACCACCACTCTTTAAAACAATGCAAGATGCTGTACTTTGATTTAAAAAAAAACACTTTGAAGGTTTATTTTTTGTTTAATCATGTGTGGCCGTATTTTCTATTTTGATTTGAAATACGTGTTGCTTTAAACATGCTTGACTGTCCCAATTTCGTTAAGCTAAGCTAAGCTATTGTTTGTTAAAATTTGGATTCCTAGGCAGGAGTCCAGAATTGTTGCTGCATTGCAATTTTTTTCTTTGCACAAGATATGGGCACAAGTCTGCTGTAATTTACATGTTCCCAAAATAAACTTACATAAAAAATATTTGTCAACGATATTTTGGCGAAAACGGAGCTCCTCAATCTGAGGCAAAGGGCCAAGGTCTTCTGCTGGCTCAGATGGTAAAACCTCTTCCTCCCAAAGTACACTATTACGGATAGCAATGTTATGAAAGATCGCACACATCATAATAATTCTACATGCAACATCCAGTGCATACATGAGAGCTCCACCAGGTCGGTAAAGGCACCTCCATCTCCCCTTCCAAACGCCTATAGTTCGTTATACTACTGATCTGGTGGAGCTCAGTGCCGAATTGTAGGCCAACTGTGCCTCTGTTTCTGGTCTACCAGTGGGAGTCAGGAGAAAAGGACGAAGTGGGTAACCCAGGTCTCCTAAAACAAAAAATGCAAATTGTAAAATCTTGATGCATGTTTACTATGTTCACATAATAACGTGTTTGTTACATTCAGGGCCACCATCAGGGGTGTACAGCCGGGTCTAGTGTCCCGGCCACGGACAGAGAGGGGACCAGGGCTAGACCCCGTCAGTAGTGTCAAAGTGGTACGGCGCACAGTTGAGTAAAGTGGTGACAGAGACGAGGCTCTGTCACTACCTTTAATCACCTCAGCACCGAAGCACTGTCCAGGAGCTGCCTCTCATCAGCAGTATCTCCACCCTTCCACATTAATGAGGCTGCTGTGACCCTCAAGGTTGCGTCATCATCATTCTGCAGGCAGAGAGTGTGCGACACAAAGGAGTTATAAGACCAGGGTCCGTGACAGCGGAGAAGTGATTGGTGGGGGCCTGCAATATCTAATTAAACCTGGGGAGTGTGAATACATTCTTCAAAATGTTTGCAGGGGGAGGGAGGCCTGCAATACAACATTACAACTGTTTTGAGAGGCCAGTAAAATAATTATTACATCTTTGTTTTGGGGGGGGGGACCCAAAATATTTAGAGACACCACAATTTCTGATTGGGGCCCTGATTACATCACACACACACACACACACACACAAAAATTACTAACACACTTGAGGCCAAAAACGGCCTACAAACACATGAGAGCACACAGCTTGTTAAAAAATCAATCACATTGGGCCTGATTCAGACTTAAGAAGGTGCTTAAAATGAGAGGCAAGGCACTCCTGGGCTAAACCAGGGTGATCTCAGGGGGAGTCAAGAAACTATCTTTGAACTGCTTAGTGTACACAAATAACAACCATCATTACTATCACACTCTTATTTAAACTTGGCCTGTGAAACATCACCTCTCAACTCTAACACTGTTTGTAACAGAAGAAATATGATTCCCCTGAAAATAACATGGTTCAGCCCAGGAGTAACTTTCCTCTCTTAGATTAAGCACCTTCTTAAGTCTAAATCAGATCCATTGTGAGTGTTGTAAATGTAGAAACACGCAAATGAAAACACAAATAATAACATATTAGCAGGCAAAACAATAAAAACTAAATTATGTATATATTACCCCAAACTCACCTAAGAGCCATTCGTCAGTACAACCACGTGTTAATCTACTTTTTAATATTTGCCACATTTTGCAGTTGCGGATGACATAGGAATTATGGGTACACCCAGGGAACTTAGCAACTACACAGAGAATGAGAAGTGAGGCATCACATATAACGATAGCATTGATGGACTGAAAATTTTACGATGATAAAATATGTGGGTGTTCTGCCCTCGTGCAACAATAGGAATGTGTGTGCCAACAACCACCTCTATGACATGCGGAAAGCTCGCAATGGTGTAAAACGCTTGCTTTCTACGCAAAAGGGCCTCATCCTCCATTGGCATATTGACAAAAAGATTGATGCGTCACAGGAATGCCTTGCTGACCACCTTCAATACCCTACTGAAGGAGGCCTGCGACATTCCTGTGGCAGTACCCATATGCATCTGGAATGTACCAGATGCACAAAACTGGAGCACCGCTAACAGCTTGGTTAGCGGTGGGATTGCTGTGTGGATGCTTATTTGTGATTCCAGGTCACTTTGCACAATTCCCAAAGGATGACATGAGGTGGCAACTGAAAACGCCTATGCACCTCGGTATCACACATCCTAAAGATATTAGCACGGGTTCGGAAGATCCTTGGTCTACTCCTCTGTCTCCGCCTCTGAATTTCACCCTCATTTGGCTGCTGGGGTGCTGGGTTGCCATCACCCAACACTAACAATGCCTGTGAATCACAAGAAAGGTCAAGTTTACACAATAGCCAAAGTTTTTTTTTTCTTAACAATGCATCAGTGTTCATCATTTGTAAGGTATTTGACATCTGTGCATTGAGAATGTGTCTTGTAAACAAAGAAACAACAAAGACACCTTGTGGCAACACTATTTATAGTAATTTATTAGCATAACACCAACACAGAAGCAAGTGAAAAATACATAGAAAAATGTGTTTCTAAACTCACAATTGCAGCATCCATAGTTTGTAGTTGTATCCAAAAATACAAAGATACAGCTAAAGATACAAACAAAAGATAACACTATAATATGCAAGTAATTCCATGGTGTTTTATATTTTTAGACAGATTCATGGGAGTGATGGCAAAAAGTTAAGTGCATGGAAAGTAACATGGTAAAATATATTCACCCTTACCTCAAAGTAGCCAAGGGGCTTTTTTGTGTGCAAAAATTCCTGCTAACTCTAGCAGCAAAGGGACAGGATAACAGTTATCTCCCAAAAAGAAATACAGCCAAAGGTCCAAAGTTTGAACTGCGATTATGTGCATGCAAAAAAGTCTATTTAAATGGTGTGGGAGCAACTGTTTAGTGTTGTTGTTAATTAAAGACGTCAGCCTGGCCTCTTATTCAAAATGAAAAACGGCAAAGGAAATCCGATTCCACCATGGTTCTAGCTGTTGTAAAAAAAAAAAGGTGGAATCTGTGAGTATGCGTATGCGGAATCTTGCTGAACAAGAAAAGTATTTAACATATCTTGGCACGCCCATTTTTGTATACATCGGAATCGTTGACTGTCGGATACGGAAAATCCCTTGAAATCCGCACTGTTTATGTGCGTGGCCAATGTGCTTGCGCATGCGCAATGCGTCTTTGCGCTACGCATCCGACTATTTTTCCCACGGATGAGCTACTCTGAATCCGGTCCGAAGTATGACTCCCCTGCAATTAACATGGTTTAGCCCAGGTGTAACTTTCCTCTCTTAGGACCTGATTCACACTTAAGAAAGTTCTAAAAATAAGAACTTAAAGTTACGCCTGGGCAATATCATGTTGTTTTTGGGGGGAGTCAAGTTAATAGCATTCTTTGCATGCAGGAATACATCTTCGAATAGCTTGCTGCACATAGATACTGACCAGCTTTAGTATTACACTGTTATTTAGACATGGTCTGGAAATTATCACCTCTCAACACTAGTGCTGTTTGCAACAGATGAAATATGACTTCCCCTGAAATCAACATGTTTTAGCCCAGGAGTAACTTTCCTCTCTTAATTTCAAACTCCTACTTAAGTCTGGATCCAGCCCATAGAAAGTAAAGTTCTAGTAGGCATAGGTGTGAGTGAATGAATTACAATTTGGATTAATGATGTTTTCCCATCATCGGGCAGATTTAGTGTAATAATTAGTATCTAATGTTGTTACAAAGTGAATGTGAATTTCCTTCCGATACTGGACCATGTTATGCATCCTATTGAATAGGTCATTCATTTATATACACAAGTGAGCCCCTATACTGGTTATATAATAAGTTTGTATGCATATATTATCATTGAATAAAAATGTAATAAACTAATGACTATTCAACTGACAGTTATAAGTAACCATCCTTAGATCACATCACTACATATTCAAATATGATGTCTAGAGCAGGGGGGGCGTCCAAACTCAATCCCCACAAGCTTCCATTTCTCCATGTTTTTCCAGGTCTTGTTGGAGAACAGCCATGTTTATTAATATATCCCTGCATGCAAAGAATACAATTAAATTAATTCCCCCTGCAATCAACATGGTTTTGCCCAGGAGTGACTTTAAGTTCTTATTTTAAGAAGATTCTTAAGTGTGAATCAGGTCCTTAATTTCAAGCTCCTTCTTAAGTCTGGATCCAGCCCACACTCTTTTGTTTGTTTGCTTTTTAATCATTAATCCATATTTAAAACTGTAGATTTTTTTGTTCTATTATAAAGTAAAGTTTGTAGGTAACATGTTACCCATATTCATTCCCATGGCCACCTGTATTTAAATAGCTTTTAAAATGTCTAATTTCAACTGACTTGATACACTTAAGGCTTCATACATCTGTTGTATATATTCTTTTAATGGAAATCACCTGGATGCAGATATTAAGCATATTGCACTGAACTTTATAGTGACCACACACTTACCGATAATGACAAATTTATACTATTATACTATAAATATTTTGTTCTGTAAGGACACATCTGTTAAACCAAATTTGAGTAGGGAAGTGTTTTCTAAACACCAGGCCATGTAAATGCATTTCGCCATACAGGACAGTGCATTCTCCCTATTAAATCACTAAACAAAATATAATTCTCATTAAACAAGTCACAAAATAGATTTCATTGTGAACTAAAGAGAGAGATAGACTGACAGTAAGAAGGTGCAATCATAGTATTTTCTTTTAATGGACAAATTTATAGTCAAATAATAAAAGAGAATGTAAAATTGGCATTAGACAAATCAAACTGCTGTTTTTAGTGAATCCTAAACAAACAGACAGAGAAGTTCTACTTGGAGCATCTGGTATAAAGTCATAAAACAGTGTCTTTCTTAGCTATGGTTAGCTATTTTATTATTCACTTTCTGCTTGTTTTCCAAAATCTTCATTTTTAATGAGCTTATAGATTGTCAAATTAGCATTAGGTGCATAAATCATGTGTGCAGTGTAATAGATCATTAAAGGTTTAATTGGATATTCTATTTTCTTATCTGTATCAAGGAAGTTGCCCTTATGACAGTTCTTACAGATATTATATGGTCAAGATGGAAACAAGTTTATGTGTTCAATGATCTTCATATTGCCTCAGCTGTTATATTAGGAGAAACAAGAAAAGCTATTGTTATTGCTCTGTTATAGCTTAGAGTAGGGGTTATAAACCTTTTAATGTCTATCGTCCACTTTTGTATCTTTGTTGATGGTAAAATTTCCTTACAGTCCATCGGTGCTGCAGTATCTCAGTTTAGCAGGTCATTTTAGAAGGGGGTTTTGTAAAAAATCTGTACTTAAACTTATCTTATTATTTATCATTTATGCATGTTTATACATAGATAATGTCAATTTAATGAACTTCTGCATCTTCATCGGTACAGTGCCAACTAGTGTGGGAACTACGGATCCATTAAAATAATAATCTCCCTGTATCTATCCTATACAACCCCCTTTTATCCCCATCTATCTATCCAATACAATCCCCTATTCTCCTCATCTATCTATCTATCTATCCTATACAACCCCATTTTCTTCCCCTCTATCTTCCCCTCTATCAATTCTATATACCGGTATACCCTTTTCTCCCCCTTTATCTATCCTATCATTGGGCCTGATCCAGAAATACGCCGATGCGCTGTGCTTAGTAAAGCACAGCATATCGGCGTTCACTCTCCCCGACACTCCCCCTGTGCGAGCGTGTTTTCCCTTGCGTACGCCGGCTGAAGGCTACCCTAACTTCAGCCGGCCTAAGCAAGGAAAAATACGCTCACACAGGAGCGTTTGGATGCTAACCCCTCCCTCCCTCATTAAACTAACTCCCACCGCCCACCTACACTAACCTGAATGTAGTAACGCTGGGGGATGCACCCTCCAGTGTTACTACGGCGCTGCTACAGACGCCCAATCAACGATTGGGTGTTGCCGTAGCTACGCCGGGCAACATCTGCCCGGCACATGAGCAGACCAGCTTTTAAGCCGATCTTATGCTGCTGGCTGGCGTCTTAACGCCAGCCAGCGTAGTTCTGGATCAGGCCCATTCTCTCTTTTTTCCATATTTCACAACTATTCTTCATTAATAAACTTTTAATGTTTTTATACCTTTTATGTTTTCTCTTTATTTCTTCTCCTTCTGTCCTATACTCCGCCCTCTTTCTGAATGATGCTGACGTGACTTGTCATGTTAGCATCACTCTGCTGCTGCCATAGCAATGCATACACAGTGCCTGGACACAGTGGTACAGGCACCGTGTATGTAACTAATAGTGCTTGTGTCTCATTTGTATATGGAAACTTTATTACCTGGACAATATTTAGAAATGGACTATACCATGTCTGGATAATAAAGTTTCCATATATAAAAGAGCCACAAGCACTAGTCTAACCTCTGTGTGGACTATACAATGTCCACTGCTATACCGCTGCGGCACTGAATGCAGTGATAAGCATGACCCTCCCCCACTGCAAATTACATAATCAGCCAGTAGAAGTCGTGACTGCTATCAGGGATGCTAAACCCCTACGGCCACCGAGAAAGATTGTAGTGGGCAGTAGGGACCAGGTTGACTCCTCAAGGTTGATAAGTTCAAAGACATGACAACAATATTGATGTGGATTTGCTTTTAAGCAATTCAACATAACACCCCTATCACAACTAGAAAAAAGTACACCCATTTAAGATGAGACTCATACCAGACAAGATAACAAGGTGTTACTCCATAAATCATTAGTCACATCCTCCAGTGTACCAACTATTGAGACAAACAACCTGCTGGCAACCAAGATAGATGTATTAAGGGTAAAATGCATGTGTTGTAGCCTCAAAATATAAATTATAACACCAGCAATAGAAAAGGCAAGCAACAAATACTGGAGAATAAATTCAAGAAACACAATCTCTGGCAAAATTGCTGCCTCTTACATACTCCTCCAGGTCCTGAGATGCTGCCCCACTTGTACAATAATCTGTACACCTATTTAGCTATATCTGTATAACTAATGTGAGTGACAATTCTGGACTCAAATGTGAGAGTTTAAGGCATTATAAAATTAGCCAACCTTCAGTTTTCCTTCTATCCACAGTTTAACTTTGTTAGTAAAGACAAAAACACCTATTTATCTTTTTATTTTATTCTTTAACTTCAAAATTTTCAGAGTCAATAATTATTTACATGTATATTTTGTCAAATAAACTGCCATAATCCCAGATCATAACTCGTTACGAAAGAAGTCATCAAATATTTATTTGGATCCATGTTTGTAAGTATTCTATAAAATAATTTTATGTGAATGTCTTTTTTTGCATTAAGTACTATTGTCCAACAGTTAATTTTGGGACCATGTTGTTAATTATTTTGTTAACCACATTTTAGTTACAGAGAGGGTATTATGACTTTAGATCTGGCAACACAGATACAGAAATATTGCTCTATGCAGCTGCGTTTTCATTAGCAACATTCTGCACAGTATTTCTATCAGTTTCCAAATGTGTGTTGGAGTATATCAAAACTTATACTATGTTTATAGCTCATTGAGAAGAACATTATACTGATACAATAATTACTAAATAGACAATGGAGATAAACAGTTTATATTAAGGTAAACACAACAATATCTCTCACTTCAGTCAGTGATAAATAACTTTTATATCCTTTATATCTGATCATTAGCAGTTTGGTACCAGTGTATAATTGTGCCTCTTTTATTACATTTAATATAACAGTTTCCCTTGTAATGTAGCAAATCTGGACAGGTTGTACTTAAAATGAGCATGCTTTTTAAACATGTAAACATGATTGGCCGTATGCAGATTACGTTACAGAATTACCGCGCATGCGCAGTAGAACATATCGGAAAACTCTGCATACGGCCCGATGTGTATAGGCAGATAGGATGAGAAGTGTAATGCAGCATATAATGTAATATATATATATATATATATATATATATATATAGTATCAGTACAGAAGAAAGCAATCATTTGAAAGTCATTTTAGCTGCTATTATTGAAACGTATAAATGAATTCCTGTCTAATGCTTTTATAAATAATTTAGATTGCTATCATATATTCTTTAATAAACAACATTAAAATGTAATACCATTTTTCCCCGAAAAGGACAGGGTCTTATATTTTTTTTCTTCCAAAAAGGCACTAGGGCTTATTTTCGGGGTAGGGCTTATTTTTTTTTTGTTTGTTTATTTATCCCCTCTTGTATTTAGGTTAGAAGTGAAGCAAACTGTAGGTTTTTATTTTTTTGGTATAGGGTAGATGAAGCTTGGTGGTGGGTCTGTGGTTGAGTTAGACAGCTGAAGCTGGGGTTCAGTGCCAGCTAGACACATAAAATGGTGCCTATTAAGCAGAAAATGGGTGCTCCCCTTTACTGTGCACACTGTAGTTCACTTGCTCAGAGCCCGATGCACTAAGCACCACTAAAGTATTTGCCAGCAATAGACCACAGCTGTGGAGGCAGGGCTCACTCACCGAAGGATTGGAGAGGGAGGCTCGCAGTAACAGTGGGCCAGGAGCGCGGACGCTCACAGGCTGGGAAGCCTCGTTGCTCAGCGGAGTCAGGACGCACTGCACGTGATTAGAGCTTATTTTCGGGGTAGGGCTTATATTTCAGGAAATATGAAAAATCAAGGCAGGGCTTATTTTATGACTAGGTCTTATTTTCGGTAAAACAGGGTATATTAAAAAAATTATATTATTTATTATTATTAAATTATGAGCAAGATATGCGACAATATGCTGCTATGCAGGCTATAAAGAAAAAAGTGTATGAAGAGTGTTGTGTTTTAAAACATGTTTTATTCTAAAATGTAACAGTTTAATATTTGTTTAAATTAATATCACTTAGGGAAAATGGGTTTTATGCTTAGGATGTAATGCTAAACCGCAGATGAAGGCAAAAAGGATGACCTGTATATAAATAGTCTTCAGGATGACACTTTGCTTAAGCACATTTTTTAGTGAAGGGTAAAGGTGCTTTCCAAAATGTTGTGATACTAGAACACAAATTAAAAAGCTCCTGATTTTAATGTGGTTGTCATTTCATGTGTAACAAAATAGTTAGATAATTGACTATAAAATATTGGAATTTACATTCCAATCCATGAGATAGCATGCTCTTATTTTTTTTAGTTATAGAATATGTTGACCATTTAGTAATTATTTTTTATGATTATTTTTCTCCACTTTCACTGAAGCATGCTTTATTTTTAATTGAATTTTTCCTTTTTAAGTGGCCTGTAATTACAAACAGCAAATTGTTCAGTATCACTTAGAAGGCAAACTTTATGTTGTTTGAATTGCAATTATTTTACGATGATGCCACCACAGAATTTAAAGTGAACCAGTCAAACATTAAACCAGTGCTTGAAGATTGTATACCACCACATCTGTGAATCAGCTCTGAGTAAAAATACAGCTGCTCATAGAATTTTAAGATTTTGTGAGCAGCTGTATTTTTACTGAGTGTGGGTTCACAGAAGTGCAGGTATGTCATACCGCCGTATGGCATACCTGATCAATGTGTCCCGGGAGCTTTGCTCCCATTGACAGAGCTGGCTATGCCGCAGCTCTGATCAGAAGACGCAAGCGTGACCTAAGGTGACGTGAGCGTCATTAGTGTGCACGCCATGGAGGAGAAAGCCGGAATAGACACAGGAAAGGTAAGTTTATTATACAGTTCTTTTAGAAAGTAGATGGGAAATAGGGATTTGGAATGGGGAGTGGGAAGCTGGACATGAAAGGGGCAATAGGGCTGAATGGACACATATATAGGGGCAATAATTCTGGCTGGACACAGAAGTAGGGGCAATAAGGCTGGGTGGACACAATTAAAGTTGGGGCAATAATGCTGGCTGGACACAGGAGGGGCAATAAGGCTGGGTAAACTGAAGGAGGGGACAATAAGGCTGACTACACACAAAAAAAAGTTGGGGCAATAAGGCTGGCTGAACACAGGAGGGACAATAAGGCTGGGTGGTCACTCATAAAGAGGGGCTATAAGACTGGCTGAACATAGAGTGGGGGCAATAAGACTTTGGACAAAGGAGGGAATAATAACGCTGACTGGACATAAATAAAGAGGGTGCAATAAGGCTGGCTGGGCACACAAAACGAGGGGCATTAATGCTGGTTGGACAAACAGAAGGAGGGGACAATAAGGCTGACTGGACATAAGTAAAGAGGTGGGCAATAAGGCTGGCTGAACACAGAAGGAGGGACAATAAGGCTGGGTGGACACTCATAAAGGAGGCTATAAGAATGAGTGGACAAAGAGGGGCAATAATACTGGCTGGCCACACAGAAGGATGGTGCAATAAGGCTGTCTGGGCACACAAAAGGAGGGGCAATAAGGTTGGTTGGACAAACAAAAGGAGGGGACAATAAGGCTCGCCCGCCCCTAAAAATGGCCCTGTGGGGGAGCTATCATTGTTTTATCCTAGCGGTAACAAGATCATTGAATTAAACATTAAGCATTAAGCATAGAAATCATGACCCACATGACATGTACACAATGTGATTACTCATTGTTGCCCTGTTTACTTTGCCAAACTCAAGACACATCTGGTGCTGAAATTTCCATACACCCACTTCTAAATTTCCACTTCGAGCACTGGCTGATATTAGGTTATAATGCTGAGCAAAAAGAAAAATTGTTCACCTTGCATCTTGTAAAAAATTGTTCTATTCAAATCTGTGATTGCAGTCTATTAATTGGTCTCTATTAGGCACCCTAGAAGCTGCTCTTAGTAATGTATACCTTTCATTGCAGTCACTTAATAAGTCTCTATTAGGCACTCTATAAGCAGCTCTTTGTAACATATACCTTTCGTGGTGTGATTGTGCCCCTTGCATCTTCTAAAATATTTCTCTATTGCGTCAAATCAGTGATTGCGGTCCTTAAATCCCTCTCTATTAGGCAGGCTGTAAGCTGCTGTGGCCATTTGCAATAACACCCGTTAACTGCAACATCCTTTTATCTGCAGTTCAAACAAATTAAAATTTGCAACTTTGCTGCTTCTTTTATTCTATTTAAAAGAATTCTATCATGGACCAACAGTCTACAGAGCCGGTGCATCCCTGTTGTGCTAGTGCTGAGACTGTTGGTTCTCCTAGTACTTCAGCAAATAATTTGACCATTAAAAATTGTACAAGTTTACGACGAAAGCATAAGCAACAGCACTTCCAAAGGGCTAAGTTGTTATTCCCGGGACATAAAATTGCAGATTGCAGAGAAAGGTAATATTGCCAATAAACCATACAATACACGTAGTGAAAAGGAAAGGCTCACACTATGTCCGATATTTGCAGTTGCTGCTGCTACTGTAACACACGCTAGAGCCTCCACAGCAAAATTCATTTAGAAAGAAAGCCAGTGAAGATCTGTCAACAGTAAATCTGTCAAATCCATGAGGGTAAAAAAAAGATATCCTACCAAAAAAGTTGCCTTATGCTTTTTCTGAAATAACTGAGGCGAGTGAAAGATTGTCCACTAAGTCTGGCAGTGATTCCGACAGTTTTGATTCTGACGACATGGTTATTATTCCGAAGTCTCCTTCCATTTTTGATCACCCTTTAATCGTCATGATGAGCAGCATTAGTCAAAGTAATGATGCTGTTGCCGTTGATATTGAAATTGAGGATGCAGCGGTTGTTGTAGAAACTCTGCCACAATTCGAGCATGCTCGTTATCTATCTGACACAAATACTGATGATCATGATGAAGATGAAGGTGATGTCATTTGTGTTGAAGAAAATCAGACTTTGCTGGGCCAGATTCACACTACCAGATGTATAGCATATACTTTCATAGTTTACAGTTTTTTGTTCCATAGATTGCGTATATGCGGTCTTAAAAGATATGTAGATTACGTAAAAAATTTACTACACATGCGCAGTAGTGTGAATCCGGCCTGCTGTCAATAAGTTCTGCCCGCATGTAGCGCATTGTTATGCCTGATCTAAGAACCAAAAAATCAACCTCCTCTGTCTGGAAATATTTTTATCCTGACAACAGTTAAGGCATCTGTTCCATTTGTAGTGCAAGGACATCAAATATTTAGGCAACTCCTCCAAATTACATCATTTGCAACAATTCCATAGTCAATATTTATGCAAACCTTCAGCAAAATCAATTTTTGCAGGTAGTCCATCAACAACTGTTTGTAACAGGGATAAACTCCAATATGTCCAACCTCCACCTGCAACACCTTCATCATCAACATCCTCATCTGGGACGTTGGGTAGTCCAGCGTTGCATTTGCTCAACCGATGCGACTCCCTTGATGAATCAATGAGCAAAACAATTGTTTCCGCTTCTGCTGACGCTGATGCTGCGGGTGAATCCTCATCATTGAATGGGACCAAGAAGTCTAGGCGTTTCAAACAACAATTGTCTGTGGAACAAGCTTTAGCAAGAGGAACAAAATATGACAGCTGCCACTATTATGTTCTTAGGGGGTGAGGGAATGGAGAAGAAGAAAAAGCCCAGAACGAGGTAGGGTAGAAACTCAGAACCTGAACGGAGATTCCTACCAGCTGCACATCCACCATAACAGAAATCTAGAAGATAATACTATGTACTAAGAATACAACTGAAGGACTGTAAGGCAATAATTTATTAGACCGGTAAGGTACTGGAGGAATAGAGTACAGATAAATAAACAAAATGAGTAGCAATAGCACTTAGGTGCCGGTACAAAACTCACAACAATTGAACATAAACAATAGCACTATGTGCTTGGTATAGAAGCTGCAGTAAATAGAACTTAAACAATAGCACTATGTGCTTGGTATCGAACCTGCAGTAAATAGAACATAAACAATAGCACTATGTGCTTTGTATCGAACCTGCAGTAAATAGAACATAAACAATAGCACTATGTGCTTGGTATTAAATCTGCAGTAAATAGAACATAAACAATAGCACTATGTGCTTGGTATAGAACCTGCAGTAAATAGAACATAAACAATAGCACTATGTGCTTTGTATCGAACCTGCAGTAAACTGAACATAAACAATAGCACTATGTGCTTGGTATTGAACCTGTAGTAAAATAGAACATAAACATTAGCACTATGTGCTTGGTATAGAGCCTGCAGTAAATTGAACATAAACAATAGCCCAATATGCTAGTAGTGAATCCACAAAAGATAGAACTAGAGCAACAGCACAGGGTACGTGATAAAGGAACCAGAGTTATAACCTAAGAAAATACCCAGGCAATGATACAGGCAGCGCCAACACTGAGCCAGCAACAGGGAGAAGAGGTTGGTGGAGAGGGAACTCAGGAGAAAGATTACATGAGAAAATAGCAGGCAGCAGGACTAAGACGAGCACGCAGAACGAGGAGACCACAGCTGAGGAGGAAGTAACTATAACCCGCGCCGACAGACAGGCAGGAGGAGACTAAGATGAAGGGAAAGATGAGAGACAAGCCTCCTATACGTGCGCGGCAATGACGCAGCGCGCACCACGCTGGGAGGGAAGCCGGCAGGCACCCGATGCATCGAGTTACCCGGGCAACCGAAGCAGACGTGGCGGTGACAGCAGATCACCACAGCAACCTAACAGCCACCCTGTAGCAAAACGCATAACTGAAGCCATGACAGCTATGATCGCAGTAGATTTACATACTATATCCGCAGTTAATACATCCTGTTTTATAAGATTAGTTGAGGTCATGTGTATCAAATTCCATCACGATTCTACTTTTCCAGGACAGCAATTCCAGAACAATACCTTGAGGTCAAAAGAAAAGTGATTTGTGGTTCCAAAATTTATTTTATTTATTTATTTATTAACAGGTTTTTATATAGCGCCATCAGATTACGTAGCGCTTTACAATTTTAACAATCATTATAACAGGAC
>WWET01001755.1:77502-88686 GCA_011038615.1 Limnodynastes dumerilii | reverse complement strand
TTTTTTGGAGAAGTAGGCACAGGGATAAGATTTCTGATCATGAGGATCCTGCTGGGACAGGACCGCACCAGCACCCACATCAGAGGCATCCACCTCGATAATGAATGGCAGTTCAGGATCCGGATGCAGAAGGATGGGAGCAGAGATGAAAGCTATCTTCAGGGCGTGAAAGGCCTCAACAGCTGCAGAGGACCACTTGCTCGCATCTGTCCCCTTTTTGGTAAGGTCAGAAATAAGTGTGACCAGGACTGAGAGACCTTTAATAAACCTTCGGTAGTAGTTTGAAAAACCAAGGAAACATTGAGTGGCATTCAGGTTGTTGTTTTGTATCCAATCCAGGATTGCTTTCACCTTGACAGGATCCATGGAGAAGCCTTCTGGAGTGATCACATAGCTGAGAAAGGTTACGATATTCACCTCAAATTCACATTTTTCCGGTTTGGCAAAGAGGTGATTCTCTCTGAGACGAGTGAGGACTTGTCAGACATGTTCCGGGAGATCAGGAAAAAAAGATGAGGACGTCATCCAAGTAGACGACAATAAATCGACCTAGGTAGTCCCGAAGTATCTCATTAATGAAGTCCTGGAAGACAAAAGCAGGATTGCAGAGCCCGAAGGGCATGATCAGGTACTCATAGTGCCATGAGTGTGTGTTGATCACTGTCTTCAATTTGTCTCCCTCACGAATTCTGACCAGATTGTAGGCTCCCCTGAGGTCAATCTTAGAGTGGATTACAGCTCCCTTCAGTTGATCGAAGAGATCAGAGATGCATGGAAGGGGGTACGTGTTCTTGACGGTGATCTTATTCAAAGCCTGATAATCAATACAGGGCCTGAGGGACCCATCCTTCTTGGCCACAAAGAAGAAACCAGCTCTGACCAGGGATTTGGAGAAATGGATGAAGCCCTTTACGGAGGTTGTCATGAACATACTCTTCCATCGCCGAGGATTCCGGGCGAGAGAGTGAGAATAATTTTCCCTTGGGGAGAATTGCTCCAGGAACAAGTTCAATTGCGCAGTCCGAGGGTCGATGGGGAGGTAGTTTCTCTGAGGCCTGATCAGAGAATACATCCGCAAAATCAGCATACTGTGGAGGGAGAACAGAGAGAGTGGTTTGCCCTAGGCGAATAGGATAGGAGAGACAAACTCTGGCACAGGAGTCACTCCAGCCTATGATCTCACCTCTGGACCAATTGATGCGAGGATTATGGACCTGCAACCAGGGATGGCCGGGGACAATTTGAGCCGCTGGTCAGCGAATGATAAGGGACTCTGTTAGTTCCGAGTGGAAGACCCCATAGAGAGTCTGAGAGGAATGGTACACTCCAGGATCATCTCATCAGACAGGGGTTTCCCATTGAGACTGCAGGCAGTCATGGGAGACGAGATGGTCTGGGACTCCAGACCCAAGGACCGGACAAGATCGATATCGATAAAGTTCCTGGCAGCTCCACTGTCGATAAAGACTGACAGGTTGAGCTCTTAAGAGTCGAGGTGAAGGCAAGCAGGAACAAGAAGGGAATTTCTGTTAGAGATGAGATGAACACCCACATGGAGCCCTTCAATCTCCGTCTGGGTTAGGCGTTTCCCGACTAGGTGGTCTTGTTGGGGCAGTTATCAGCCCAGTGAGCCTTCCCTCCACAATAGAGGCACAACCCCAGGGTGCAACGCCGGGTCTTCTCTTGCTTGGTCAGGTGCTAAGAACCTATCTGCATGGGTTCATCTGTGACCATAGTGTCGGTGGAGAAGTGAACCGGAGAAAACCAGACTGAGGAGTCTTTCTCAATACGGTGCTCCTTCAGGCGATGATCCACCTTGATGGAGAGATGAATAAGGTCATCTTGACTCTGGGATGGGGGAAACTGTACGAGTGAGTCCTTGACCTGCCCAGAAAAGCCAACACGAAACTGACTACGGAGTGCGGGATCGTTACACCCATAGTTATGGGCCCAGCGTCGAAACTCAGCACAGTACTCAACTGCGGACCTTCTTCCTTGGCGTAGGGCCCCTAGTTTGGTCTCCGCTGTGGCCAGACGATCCGTGTCATTGTAAATAAGCCTGAGGGCTTCAAAGAAGGCATCCACCGACTTCCGGGCCGGATCCTGGGATGACAGGATGAAGGCCCAAGCCTGAGGGTCTCCCTGCAATAGGGAAATGACCAGTCCCACCTTCTGGAGTTCGGTGCCAGAAGTGTTAGGCCTAAGCTGGAAGTACAGCTTGCAGCTCTGTTTGAAAAGGAGAAATTGAGATCTATCTCCCAAGAAGCAATACGGAAGATTGGCTTTAACATCAGTGGCAGCCTGAGGTGGACCGGATGCGGATGGGGAAGCAGGACCTGGAACGTTGGAGGGACGCAGAGATGCAATGGCTTGGTCCTGAGACTGGACTTTAGCCGTGAGAGTCTGGACCATCTGCCCCAGGTTGAACACTTGTGCAATGAGTGTGTTGATTGCCTCGGCAGTGGTATCCATGGGGCTGATCCAGACCTATGGCCGTCGCACTAGTTACGGCGGCTGTATGTGTAAGAATGGCATTTCTGCCATTCTGCACATGTGCCGAAAGGCGGGGGAAAGTAAGTAAATGAGGGAGGGAGGGCGAGTGGGTGGGTTAGGCCAGTTATGACCCTGTGGCCGGCGTAATTACCCACTGTTATGCCGGCTATAGTTAAGGTAGCCTTCAGCCGGCGTCACAGTGGGTAATTACACCGGCCACAGGGGCAGTGTCAGGGGAGTGCTCCAGACCTACACTGGCTGTACTTACGGCCAGCGGGCCAGCGTAGCTCTGGATCAGGCCCCATGTTACTAACGGATGCAGTAACCTGTAGTTGGCCGGTTATACTGTTACGAAACCGGATGACAGAGGTAAGCTGGACTTGGTATGTCTGGAATAGCAGCCAAACATGTGAGACGAAGGCTGGACCTCCCACCCACCTGAAAGAGGTAAACAGAGCCCCCCCATCAGCTGACACTTTTTAAAACTCCTCCTTCATGCCTGGCTGAGAACGACCTATCGCACAGCTCACACATGTATCCATATTTACCAGGGAAACATGACACTGCAGTTGCTAGGTAGAAAAAAGACAAGTTAATGACTCATCTGTTACTAGGTAGATTAGTCATTAAAGTGACCTGTGCAATTAGAGCATAAAGTTAAAAAGGAATTGCTATTTTAAAACTATAAATATATAAACATATATTAAGACACTATAGAGAATACAAAATACTAATAAATACACAGAATACTAAATTAACACGATATCTAAAATATAATAAAAGAGAATAATATTAAAATAAAAAAAGGTAAAACACTAACACAGAATAATATGGTAATCATAAAAAAGGGGTAATGTCATAATCTTCGTTAAGACCATTAGGGCTAAGGGTGTCAAGGGTCAGAATTCAATATGACTCACGCTGATCCAACTTCTTTAACCTGTCTCCACCTCTAAAATCTTGCTCTACTAATTCTATTGCTTTTACCCTTAGACTCTCGGGGTTAGCTCTGTGATACTGAGTAAAGTGGCACCAAGTACGCCACAAAGGTGCTCAAACAATTCATGTACTTCTTAATAGCAAATCTCTCGGTGCCTCTTGAATTCTCAAATTCTTTTTTGTCTTTATGCATGTGCTTACAAATTTTACAAGAACCACACGGAAAACAGCCTTTCGGCTTAGGTAATAATACACTATTTTTAGATGGCAGAGGTTCTAGATAACTTGGGGAGATCAGGGTCTTAACACTCTTAGCTCGTTTAAACAAAACATCTAGATGATCCTTTAACTTAGATGATAAAACATGGTCTAGGGATAAAATAGACCAATGTTTGGTTAAGATGTTTTTTTATAGCCCTACTTTGATTATTGAAGGAGGTTATAAATGGACAGAATATAGTGTCCTCTTGGACTGGTTTCTGAACCGGTTTAGTATAGGACAATAAAGAGGACCTATCCTTCTGTAAAGCCCTATCAAAATTGGAATCAATTAACTTGGGAGGATAATTACATTCTTTAAATCTCTCTTTATAGATGTTAACTTGATATTTAAAATCTGTCAAATCTGAACAGTTCTTTTGTAGGCGAAGAAACTGAGAGTATGGAATATTTGACTTCCACTTTGTTAAGTGGCAACTCCCATATTCCAGGTAACTGTTTGAGTCCACAGTTTTTATATACATAGATGTTTTCAACCCTCTGGGGGTGGCTTCAATCAAGAGGTCAAGGAACTCAAGTTTTGGACCCTCAAAGGTAGCAGTGAACTTGAGGCCAAATTAATTTGAGTTCAACATATCAAGATATTTAAAGAATTCAGCCTCCGTACCTTCCCACACCAACAAAATGTCGTCAACGTATCTGGAAAAGAATTTGACATATAGAGATGTCTCGAAAATTCTCGACTTTTAACAGCTTACCCCCGGGAGATCCCGGAGGGAAGCCATAGATACATGCAGGGGGCAGGGCTTAATGGTGCTATTTATGCATATCGCATCATTAAGGCTTGATGGCGCAAATTGTGTCAAGTACCACCCTGTCCCTAGCAACACTAGTATGTTGAGGCCGTGGTTTCCATAAAAATATCCAGACTTCCATGCGTTTTACTATGCACAGAAGTCTGGAACTATGCACAGAAGAGAGGAGTGAACTCTCCTACCACTCCCCTCTGTTGTAGTTCTAGACACTTCTGTGTCCATAGAACAATTTTACAGATGTTATCCAGTAGTGCAATGTTATTGGATGTTATTATCAGCCTTTACATTTGATATGGATGTGTTTCAGTGTTTTCCTGTTTCCTGTTTTCATGTTGTTGAGTTGCTGCTATATTCAACATGACTACTGTTATATTGCAGTTTGTGTCTGAGTCATTATTACATGCATCTGAAACAAACAACCTTAAGATTTCCATGCAGATCTTTGTATGCACACAGATCTAGCATAACTCCATAACACCGCTCCATTCAACTATTCTGCATGCCTAACCCCGTCCCTATTGCTGGATTTAGGCATGCAAAGTGCTTGCACCTTCCTGATGTATGGATCTTATTGCGTACGGAACAGAGTTATGTGCACAATGAGATCTGATGCATAACATCTATTGCAAGCATGCACAGATGTTGCTAGCAAAAGGACTTGTTTAAGTCCCCTTGTGTTGATAAGTCTGGATATGGCCCATAGAGAGCCACAGGCTGACCAGACCTGGATTTGAGAGATATAAGAAGGAAGATAGAAGAGTTTGAAGTATAAAGGGGTCTATTTATTTACCTGCCTTGTTCCCTGTGAACGAAGCTGCATCAGGCTCGCTTATCTTCACAGTGAGCCTGGCAGCTTCGTTCACATTATTTACAAATACTCACCCCTTCTGCGAGGTCCCGCGATGATCCGCTGGATCCTCGCAGTACTTCTCATTCATGCGATGCATGAATGAAGTACTGCACATACGCAGTAACTCTCTTTTAGGACTTCAAATTTCAAGTCCTGACATGAGAAACACTGCGCTTGCACTGTGTATTCATGCCAGGACCGGACAGCTGCAGCCCAACGGGTCGCCCGGACAGGTGAGTTTAAAAATATTTACTTATTTTTTCTATTTTTTTTTTTATTGATTTTTTTTTTTACTCGGGCAATATTCTTATGTGTTCCGGCAATCTCCCCATATATGCCCCCCTTTTCCTCCCCCTAATAACAGCTATTAGTGAGAGGAAAAGGGGTATATGGAGAGATCGCCAGAATACTTACGTCGGAAACGGAGTGTAAAACTTTGCTTTGGCATTTTGTAAATATGCTAGACTTCATTTTAATGCAATAGTGCCAGTTTTGAAGTGAAAACTGGCACTATCACATTAAAATGATCTTTGTAAATAGACCCCTAAGTTTGGGTTTTGAATCACACAAAGCTGGTTGTGATGGGTATGGGTAGTTAAGTACAGAGGCTAAGAGGCTGGAAGCAAAAGAATGATCATTCAAGCTAAGCATACACAGAACAGCATTTGAAGAGAGTGATGTTTAATTGTACAAAAGAAAGTAATGTTTGAGAGCATGGTGATTATATTGCTGATTTGGTTGAGGGTGAGAAGAAAAGAAGTAAGCAAAAGGTGAAGTAAAGATAAAAACACCTGCAGATTTTAAGTAAATAAACTAGTGTTTCCATAAAAATGCCATACATTCTGAAACTTTGCTGTGCAATAAGTACTAATATATTTAATAGCAGAAAGCTATAGATTTATCTAATTAATTTAAGAATGTTAGGTCCATGAATACATTCTACTCTGTATGAAAGTAAAGTTTCATTTTGTTCCAGCAGAAATCAATTCTTCATGATTATTAAGTATACAAGTTGTGCATTTGCATGTTTGTAAACTGTTGCAATATCATAAAATATTTAGTTGAACCTTGTGATAACATACAATGTAAAAATAAAATATTATGCTCTTTCAACAAAATCTATGTGCTTAAATATGCTAGAATGCTATCCACAGTGCATAAATTACATTGCTATGTGAAATAGCCTTTTTTGTTACTGTAGAAGGAACAATTTGTGCACAGGGAGTATATAAATCCTATACTTTGATTAATCTACATTTTATTCAAGTGTTATGAATCTTAAGGATTTGAGACCTGCTATTTTGTATTTGTGCACCTCCACAGCCACCCTCTATAACATTTATCTATTGTATGCATATATTTTCCACTCTAGTATACTTGCTGCTTTATTCAAATGCATCACATATGCTGTATACAGTATACATGTACTATTTTTGGTTCTGACAATACAGGCAATTGCCAAAAATTATGCATTTTCTAAATCGCCATTTCACACTGTTAAAACAGTATAATACATAATAATAGTTATAATACAAACGCATTTTTTATCAATATTTATAGATATGTACAATTTCTGTATTCCTTATTTTTACTTCATGCTGGATGGTAATGATGTGTCCACATTTTCTCTCTTTATAATAATCACACTGCTAACATTACGGTGCCTACAGGACTATACTATGCAGAACCATATGGCACAAGGCCAGAAGTATAATTTTCAGCCAATCAGGTTCCTGAGCAAGAGATTTGGATAGATTGCCACGTTCAGTCATCTATGTACTTATATGCACAAGTTTGGACTGGGACACTTTAAGAGTGTATATACTGTAAATTAACATGGAGGTAATGCTCACTTGGGAACTCAACCCGACCCATCTGTTGAAACGTAATTGGGCCTGATCCAGAACAACGTGTGCGTGCGTTTTTTCGTCCGTGCACTAGCGTAAGTATATATTTTGACCGATCTGCGCATGCGTATAAAGCGTATTTTCGCTTATAAATGCGCACGTGAGATCCACATGTACGTATTTCCATGTACGTGTGATCCATAATTACGTTAATGTGATAAAACGCTCGCGTAAAGGAGGGGGCATGTCAAACGTAAAAAATGGGAGTTTCAAAATATGCTAATAAGCAAAGAGGGCGTGTGAACGTATTTACATGTGATCCATTTATCCGTGCATACAAACGTAAAAGAATTTACGTTTATAAAAGTTAAGTACAGTCTTACAGTCATATAGTCTTACAGTCATACGGTCACACAGTCATATAGTCTTACAGTCTAACAGTCATACAGTCTTACAGTCATATAGTCTTACAGTCATACGGTCACACAGTCATATAGTCTTACAGTCTAACAGTCATACAGTCTTACAGTCATATAGTCTTACAGTCATACGGTCACACAGTCATATAGTCTTACAGTCTAACAGTCATACAGTCTTACAGTCATATAGTCTTACAGTCATACGGTCACACAGTCATATAGTCTTACAGTCTAACAGTCATACAGTCTTACAGTCATATAGTCTTACAGTCATACGGTCACACAGTCATATAGTCTTACAGTCTAACAGTCATACAGTCTTACAGTCATATAGTCTTACAGTCATACGGTCACACAGTCATATAGTCTTACAGTCTAACAGTCATACAGTCTTACAGTCATATAGTCTTACAGTCATACGGTCACACAGTCATATAGTCTTACAGTCTAACAGTCATACAGTCTTACAGTCATATAGTCTTACAGTCATACGGTCACACAGTCATATAGTCTTACAGTCTAACAGTCATACAGTCTTACAGTCATATAGTCTTACAGTCATACGGTCACACAGTCATATAGTCTTACAGTCTAACAGTCATACAGTCTTACAGTCATATAGTCTTACAGTCATACGGTCACACAGTCATATAGTCTTACAGTCTAACAGTCATACAGTCTTACAGTCATATAGTCTTACAGTCATACGGTCACACAGTCATATAGTCTTACAGTCTAACAGTCATACAGTCTTACAGTCATATAGTCTTACAGTCATACGGTCACACAGTCATATAGTCTTACAGTCTAACAGTCATACAGTCTTACAGTCATATAGTCTTACAGTCATACGGTCACACAGTCATATAGTCTTACAGTCTAACAGTCATACAGTCTTACAGTCATATAGTCTTACAGTCATACGGTCACACAGTCATATAGTCTTACAGTCTAACAGTCATACAGTCTTACAGTCATATAGTCTTACAGTCATACGGTCACACAGTCATATAGTCTTACAGTCTAACAGTCATACAGTCTTACAGTCATATAGTCTTACAGTCATACGGTCACACAGTCATATAGTCTTACAGTCTAACAGTCATACAGTCTTACAGTCATATAGTCTTACAGTCATACGGTCACACAGTCATATAGTCTTACAGTCTAACAGTCATACAGTCTTACAGTCATATAGTCATACAGTCATACAGTTACACAGTCATACGATCTTACAGTCATAAAGTCATATAGTCACACAGTTATACGATCTTACAGTCATACAGTCACACAGTCATACAGTCATATAGTCATACGGTCATATAGTCTTACAGTCATAGAGATACAGTTATACAGTCTTACAGTCATACAGATACAGTCATACAGTCACACAATCATACAGTCTTAAAGTCATATAGTCTTACAGTCATACGATCTTACAGTCACACAGTAATACAGTCACACAGTCTAACAGTCTTACAGTGTTACAGTCATACAGACACAGTCATACAGTCTAACAGTCATATAGTCATGCAGTCATATAGTCTTACAGTCATACGATCTTACAGTCACACAGTAATACAGTCACACAGTCTAACAGTCTTACAGTGTTACAGTCATACAGACACAGTCATACAGTCTAACAGTCATATAGTCATGCAGTCATATAGTCTTACAGTCATACGATCTTACAGTCATACAGTCATTCAGTCTTACAGTCACACAGTCTTACACAGTGGTTGAAGTAGAAATTTTGAACTGGCAGTATGAAAATATAGATATAATAGAAGTAAATGGAGATTTATAGCTATACAATTAAAACAGTGGGAGACGTGACAGTATGACATACCCCCATATTCTATGACATACCCCAGTATTCCCCCTCACTTCGAGCCCTGGTCTTACAGTCACACAGTCATACAGAATCCACGTTTCCTATATGTTTGGAGGCAAAGACATTGTTTGCATGGAATTCCCTGCGTTTCACTTCCATTGCGGAGGAGAGAGTGTGATATGTGACTCTCCTCTCTTCTAGTGGGGATTCCATGTAACACACAGATGACCTCAGCACTTCCCATCATAGTAAATAGCTATCTTTTCATCTCTGTAGATACAGCTGGGCTCAGCAGGTAAACCCCAGTCTCCTTACTGTCACGTCCAAACCTGTATCACATAAAAACGTAATTTTTGCTTAGAGAAGGAGACACAAAGGCTTGAAGACATGTCCTCTGACACAGTCAGCAAACAAATTGCAAACTTGTTTGTGTCCTGAAATTTGGAAATCCCCATTTGAAATTGATTGCAAAAAAACTAATTCTGGAACACAGAAACATATGCCGACTGATAAGAGCCTCTTGGCCCATCCTGATGGCCCGATTTTTAAAAATTATTCAGGCCCTTGCTGTATAAATGATTTTCTTGGGAAGGAAGATGGGTGAGACAAAATAGTATTCAGGCTCTTACTGTAAAACGTATTTACATATTCCCTCCAACTAATGATTGCTAGTCTGCTTTTCTGTGTAATCCACCTCGGAGGCATAAGCCGTACTAAAAGCACCACCACAATATGTGGGCCCCCAGATCTGGTCCATCACCCTTCTTTTATAAGCCACAGGCCCAGATCTTAACTTAAGTATGACGTTACACAACTCATTTGCGTAAGTCCCCTGTCTTGAAACATCTGCGCATGCTCGTGTCAGATGTTTTGCGTCCGTACTTACTGACACAGAGCTGTAACTAGGGGTGTGCGATAGGAGCGGCCGCCCAGGGCACCAAGCTAAAGGGGGCACCAGTAAGTTAATATTTAATGTTATGTTGGTTTGGAATTCAGGGTTGGGGGCACCAATTTTCCTTTTTTGCCCCTGGCGATAAAATTCCTTGTTACGGCTCTGTACTGGCGTATGTAACTTTATTACGTATGACGGGGATAGCCATTTAAATGAGGGGTCGGGGGCGAGGAAGCCATACGGCCGTAGACCATGTGATGTGTCCAGATTTCATACCGTTAGCGGGGAGTGCAGGGGGTGTGCACTCCCTGCTGGGTACACGTGCCTACAGACCCCTGCACACACTTAAAGTGTGCGGTGGTCTGGATCTTGGCCATACCCTGTATTACAAACTGGGAATAAAAGTTGCACCTACTGCAATGTTAATCTGACCAACTCACACAAGTTTTCCCTTTCTAAAAGTCTAAATATATATATATATTAGAGATTAGCGTTTCAAATTCTGGGAAATCCGACACATCCTGACTTTGGTGTTTCAAGTCAAACCAAGTCATGCTCAGTTCCTCCCACCAAATTCAGATCTTTAATCGAGGCAAAACACAATTTTTACAAAAAATGTGGATCTTTCGAGCCTTATATTCCCTGCTTCCTGTCCTGTCACATGACTGTGATCAGCAAATCACAGAGGGCTGAGCATAGAGGCAGACTTGTGGAGACTTTCTTTTTGTTAAACAACTACAACTTTATTGAGCTGAGTGGAAAAACTGAACAGAATGCTTGGGATGAGTGATATCAGGGGTGCAACTATAGTGGGTGCTAGGGGTGCAGTTGCTATGGAGCAACCATCCCCCTGCACTCACCTTTAATCCAATCCAC
>WWET01001755.1:31501-49191 GCA_011038615.1 Limnodynastes dumerilii | reverse complement strand
ATACAATGACATGAACTGTAAGCTGAAACTCTTTATTCTGCTCTGTCTAGAACTCTTACACTAATACCACCAAGGAACAGGACAGAACTTTTTAGGCTGCCATCCATGATCTTAACACTAAGACAGACAGACCTCAAGATTTGAGTGAGCACCAGAACCACCCACTCCTTTGGGAGATTGCTTACTGTACTATTCAATGGAGCTAATCTATGTCCAGCTAAAGATCAGTTACAATATATTAACTAAACGATAGAGATTTTAGATAATGTAAACTCCACCGGCTCCACCCTCGTTACTCCCCTGGTTGCGCTCAAAGGGCCGTATTCAGACCTCTGGCCGCATTGCATATGCGGCCGGAGTTTACCGATATGAACTATTGCGCATGAGCAGTAATTTTGTTACGACGGGCCTGATTCAGAGATCCGATATTAACGATAGTTAGGTGCGTATATTTAGGGTGGGATCGATTTTGCATCAACTGCGTATGCGTAGTAATAGTGCAACGCCGTCTACGTTGAAGATAGGGTCGGAAATGCCTTAAGGTCTGACTTGTGAATCGGTCGGAAACAATTGCGACCCTAAGTCCAGCGGAAATCTAGGAACCGAAGGATTTGCATAGAAATGGGCGGGGGAGGCATTGAGATGAGGGAGAGTGGGCGCAATTACAGACATAGGACCCTAAATATACGCAACTAATACACATAAGGTCGGAAGTTACTGGGACCAGATAGGGCAAGTCAATGCAGGTCTAACTTTAGGTCCAGCCGCTGTTTGCAAGGGGAGTGAGTGTTTATTCAGTTGGTTGTAACCTGCTCCGACCTGACACTTAGATGCGTATATTTGCGATCCCATTGCCGACGGATCTCTGAATCAGGCCCGACATCTACGTTAATTTTTGCAACGTAGATTGCGTATACGTATAGGTCTGAATACGGCCCAAAGTGCCGAGACGGATATCCACCGTATCTTAACTACCGCGAGGACGAGGGGAGGCACACAGTAAGAAAAAAAAAAGTTTTTCATGTTTTTATTAAAAATTTAAAATATTGTTTGCTATTATTTTGTGTCATTTACAGTCTGACAGAGAAGCTCACAATGATCAGAACCTACATTAACAGTCAGTATGCTCAGAGCTGAGAAAGACCATGCAGACACGGCAGATTCAGGTCGCAGCACAACTCTGCTGCCAGTGTGGGGCCAAGCAAGTGCACCCAATCCAGAGCTGACTGCAGACGTAACAAAGGACTAGTGACATCCAAACATTTTCACCATCCCCAGGTCCCAGAGTCCTTCCACAACCTATTTCATACCCTTCCGTTAGGATGTGACATTTTGAAGGCCTTACAAAGTGTCAGGAATCACTGCCGATGGATTGTTCATGTGTCACATCATTACTACACACAGTAAGAAAATAAATACAAAATTCAGGTATTTATTAAACTAGCCATGCGTGACTCCCATGGCCCCATGTCAGGGCATCCACCTCCCCCAAACCAACAAAGACACTGACAACTTCCTGCGGGACAGCAATAAATGCATTAAATATCAATTCCGCCAATTATGTCAGCGGCTAAGTAATTTGGGATCTTAAGGATCATAATAATATTTGATTAACCTATGAAAGGATGGGGCGAAGAAAAAGCAGGTACATAAACTTGACATCACATAGGTACATAAATATTAGGAAACATAGAACACCAAATCAAAAGAGTGTAATAGACAAAACAAACCACAGCATCATAATTTCCAGGCACTGTATAACATAACAAGCGAGGCCGCCCGCTAAAAAAACGGACCTTAAAAGGAGCCGGGCAAATTCAACGGCAAATACCGTATTTCCCCATGTACAAGACGCAACCCCTGTATAAGACGCACCTTAATTTTGGGGTCCCAAAATTAAAAGTGCATCTTGTACATAGGGAAAAGCTCCCCTCTCCCCTTTAACGTTTTCTTACCTTTCCGTTCATCCAGCGAGCGGGACTGCGGTCAGAATATGACGTCCTGCGGTGGCTGAGACTGGGAAATGAAGTCCCGCGGTTACAGATTGTGACCGCGGGACTTCATATCCCAGTCTCGGCCACCGCGGGACGTCATATTCTGACTGCAGTCCCGCTCACTGGATGATCGGAAAGGTAAGAAAACTTTAAAGGGGAGAGGGAGCTGCAGCCTAGACCTTATTTTAACATCCAGCCGAAGTCTGACTCCAGTCCAGGGGCGCTGGTCGGGAGTCAGACTGCGGCTGGATGTTAAAATGGTGACCCCCCTGTATAAGACGCACCCTGTTTTTGGGCACAAGATTTTTCCAAAAAAGGTGCGTCTTATACATGGAGAAATACGGTAATTCCACTAGTCTTAAGTGCCCAACAACCAACCAAAACACTCATAAACAGCAATGTGCTAACACCATACCAATAACAAAGCATGAACCTGCTTTTACAGCCTAACACTCACTGGCTTACACTCCTCCAAACACCTACCTATCTAAAGGGTGGGAACAGGGCGGGGAAATTCAACCAAGGAAGATGGCCGTTTCCTGCCTCAGTGACTTAAGAAATCTTCCTATGGGTAACTCCTCCCCCAGCTACTGTAGATATTTGGACGAATCCCAGCCAAGAGGTGAGTGACCTCACATGGGGACATATTGCACGCAGGGTGTTTAACCCCTCCTCGGAGGTAAATTCTTAACCCTGCGTTTCCCTAAAAATGTAAAAATATTGTTTGCTATTATTTTCTGACAATTACAAGCTCTATCTGCAGTCAGCATTACACTGTACTTCCCTGCTCATGTACAACATATCTGGGTGTGTAAACACAGAAAAGTTCGTTACACATATTTGTGCAAATATGCAATAAGCCACCAGCTTCTATATATCTGGGTGTGTGGCTGCATTGCACTTAGCCGCTGTGTGCCTGCACTCTATGGGTCTGATCCAGACCTACGCCCGCGAGCGTAGCGTATGATCGCCCGGGCGTATAAACTTTCACGCCCATGACACTCCCATTGATTGTACCTACTTACGGCGGCTGAACCCTAACCTAACTTTTTCCTGCGTCCATACGAATTTTCGTACCGATACGCTGGTCGTACGGGGCTTAGCACGCCCATACTGTACAATTTAAATGACTATCCACGCCTCTGTGTAGTAACTCGAGCGTCTGGACTCTCGTCGTACAAAACGCATGCACTCTCGTCGTACAAAACGCACGCCCCTTGGGCGAAAAATATGCTCAAAATACGCTCGCTGTACGCTCATGTCCTTCGGACGACCGGAAGTTGTCATACTGCACATGCGCAGTGCGTTTTTTCTCCCGGTTTTACGCTCCCGGCCGGCGTACGCTCGCTTGCGGCCATTGGTCTGGATCAGGCCCTATGTGTTGTAATTAGAATCCAAAGCACCGGCGTGTGAGCTTCGGATCGCATGTGGTCGTCCCACTTTTACAAATGCTCCATTCACATTTGCATTCAGATCTGGACCGGGTCCATTTAGCGCAGGCCTGGCCAACCTGTAACTCTCCAGGTGTTGCCAAACTACGAGTCCCAGCATGCTTTGTCAGGTATTAGCTATGGCCATGCAACCAAAGCATGATGGGACTTGAAGTTTTAACGCCTGGGCCCAGATTTACTAAGCTGTGGGTTTGGAAAAGTGAAGATGTTGCCCATAGCCACCAATCTGATTCTAGATGACATTCTCTAGTATGTAATAGGAAAGTGAGAGCTAGAATCTGATTGGTTGCTATGGGCAACATCTCCACTTTTCCAAACCCGCAGCTTAGTAAATCTGGACCCTGGAGAGCCACAAGGTGGCCAAGCCTAACTTAGTGTAACCGTATTTTGGGCTGTGCTTAACCCTTAAGCCCAACCCCCTCCCGCTACAATCACATTACCTTAGATAGGACCCTGGATCTCTAGTTCGTTTATTGGGTCATCTGGAAAATCACTCCCAAACTACCATTTTTATGTAACTCTTGGCTTAATTTTGCAGTTTTATATAAAGCCACTCACATATTTAGGTGGAGTTGCCCATTAATACTAAATCCCAGTAATTACACAGTCTGAGGATAATGACTTGTCGCGTGTTCCACCCATTGGCACCAGAGGAGCTGGAGATAGCGATCTCTGAGCAGAACCTGACAAGATATTTGCTATACCGCAATGATTCAGCTGACCAGCCTCAGATACCAACCCGAGATTAACGGCACATGACACTGGATGCATATTAAATGACCTCATGTCTTATATTAAAGAAACACCCTCTACTTAATATACTGTATACGATGTTCTTGATAAAAGGGCTCCGAAATTGTTCAGTTTTGCGCTTGTGCATGGCTAGGGTGGCAATCAAACATCCGGATTTCAGTTAAATGGGTTCTGTGGTCCGGATTCACAGTTACGTAGTTTTCATCTTACCTATGTTGTTTTAAGAATTGAGCTACTACGCATGCGCTTACGCAATCTACATACAGAAATGGTACGTAGATAGCGTAAATACGCTACGACGCATGCGCAGTAGATCAGTTCTTAAAACAACATACGTAAGATGAAAACTATGTAACTGAATCCGGACCTATGTCTCTGGTCTAAGGTTTTCGCAGCCTGGTTCCTCTGTTGGTAAAGTTGGAGACATTTGCATAGATTGCATAGATGTACAGTGTGGAAACTGTTTGACAGCACGGCCTAGGTGCTAAATACAGCCTAAATACGGCCTAGGTGCTAAATACAGTTTATTATACCAAAAACTCAATATATCATTAAAAGGAAATATATATCTTGCTAGTCAGCGCTAATCATTAAAATATATCATAAAAAGCACTACATTAGAAACTACTGAGAAGGAAAGGGATCTAGGAGTCACTATTTCATGTCATTTAAAGGTAGCCAAGCAATGTAACAAAGCAATGAGAAAGGCAAGTCAGATGCTTGGTTGCATAGGGAGAGGAATTAGTATCAGAGAGAGAGAGAAGTAGTGATGTCACTTTATAGATCGTTAGTACACCCTCACCTAGAATACTGCGTTCAGTTCTGGAGGCCATATCTCCAGAAAGACATAAATACATTAGAGACTGTGCAAAGAAGAGCTACTAGAATGGTGCATGGCCCGTGTCACACAACATACAGAGACGGACTAGAGGAAGTACAATGTATATCTTGGAGCAGAGAAGGGCCAAGGTAGATATAATAGCAGCTTTACAGGTACAGGCTACCTCTGATACTTGCTGCTGGAGAGATGTAGCAAGCTGCACTACAGCACTCAAATCTCCTGGTGGCAGCCCTGCCTATCTCAGACAATGGCTGCCAGCTCAACAGTGGGCCTTATGTCAGGGTTGCTGACTCTCTCGGAATATCCGGGAGACTATCGAAAATTGGGCAGTTCTCCCGGCAGTGTTACTAGGGATTACAATTATGAGACCATCCTCTGGAACACTATAGGCCCGATTCAATTAGCTTGCGATTAGGTGCGATGATGGTAAAAAGTTTGCAGTGCACTTTTCCCATCACATTACAGTACCATTACAGGACATAAAATTCAGCTATTGTTATGCGCACCTCTATGGGGTGCGCATAAAAATCTCCCAATAACAATTTGCGGTGATAGCTAACACCGTCATCGCACCTAATTGAATCAGGCCCTATGAATTAAGGTAGTACTGAAAAGGGGGCGGGACTTAGTCGTGATTTGTATAAATTGTATAATTAAGCCGTGTCGGTTTTTATCTCTTCGCTCCGGAATCTCTCGTAGGGAGGATTTCAAACCCTGTCAGAACTATACAGCCCCCTCCAGGTTCCCATCTGTCCAAAACTCTCCAGAGGAGGCTTCTTTTATGTAATACAGTTAAATAACTAGTCTGCATTGTATAAGCATCTCTGGCAGCTGCACACCTTGAGCATTGCACAACACTGTGCTACTAACCCACTTTGGCTGGAGGGAAAGTGATCACATTGAAAGATTAAATAGAAGTCACAGTGAGGTGACAAACCTCAGCCCAAATGAGATAAACAAGTCCCATCCCAGTGGGTTAAAGCTCTGTGAACGCTGATGGATGCCAGGGTAATGGATGCCACACCCTAATGTCGATGCACAAACAGGAATTCATTTTACGGTTCATGAACATTTCCATGTGGTCATGTCAATACTGGTGTGACCTGGGCAGTGCTGACTGATTCATTCATTAGTACACGAAGGAGGGACTGTTTTACTCTATCGTTACCTAACTTTTGCCCCACTTGCAGCAATATTCCTCCTCCACTTAACATCCTCACTACATCCTACATCTACGCTATCTTCTCCATCCTTCCCCCTCTCCTCCGCTCACATCAGCAGTCCACTTCCTTCCCCCTCTCCTCCGCTCACACCAACAGTCCACTTCCTTCCCCTTGTATGTCTGTACTGTGTATTATTATGTACTATGCTGTCCATCCCTGCCTTGTATGTCTGTACTGTGTATTATTATGTACTATGCTGTCCATCCCTGCCTTGTATGTCTGTACTGTGTATTATTATGTACTATGCTGTCCATCCCTGCCTTGTATGTCTGTACTGTGTATTATTATGTACTATGCTGTCCATCCCTGCCTTGTATGTCTGTACTGTGTATTATTATGTACTATGCTGTCCATCCCTGCCTTGTATGTCTGTACTGTGTATTATTATGTACTATGCTGTCCATCCCTGCCTTGTATGTCTGTACTGTGTATTATTATGTACTATGCTGTCCATCCCTGCCTTGTATGTCTGTACTGTGTATTATTATGTACTATGCTGTCCATCCCTGCCTTGTATGTCTGTACTGTGTATTATTATGTACTATGCTGTCCATCCCTGCCTTGTATGTCTGTACTGTGTATTATTATGTACTATGCTGTCCATCCCTGCCTTGTATGTCTGTACTGTGTATTATTATGTACTATGCTGTCCATCCCTGCCTTGTATGTCTGTACTGTGTATTATTATGTACTATGCTGTCCATCCCTGCCTTGTATGTCTGTACTGTGTATTATTATGTACTATGCTGTCCATCCCTGCCTTGTATGTCTGTACTGTGTATTATTATGTACTATGCTGTCCATCCCTGCCTTGTATGTCTGTACTGTGTATTATTATGTACTATGCTGTCCATCCCTGCCTTGTATGTCTGTACTGTGTATTATTATGTACTATGCTGTCCATCCCTGCCTTGTATGTCTGTACTGTGTATTATTATGTACTATGCTGTCCATCCCTGCCTTGTATGTCTGTACTGTGTATTATTATGTACTATGCTGTCCATCCCTGCCTTGTATGTCTGTACTGTGTATTATTATGTACTATGCTGTCCATCCCTGCCTTGTATGTCTGTACTGTGTATTATTATGTACTATGCTGTCCATCCCTGCCTTGTATGTCTGTACTGTGTATTATTATGTACTATGCTGTCCATCCCTGCCTTGTATGTCTGTACTGTGTATTATTATGTACTATGCTGTCCATCCCTGCCTTGTATGTCTGTACTGTGTATTATTATGTACTATGCTGTCCATCCCTGCCTTGTATGTCTGTACTGTGTATTATTATGTACTATGCTGTCCATCCCTGCCTTGTATGTCTGTACTGTGTATTATTATGTACTATGCTGTCCATCCCTGCCTTGTATGTCTGTACTGTGTATTATTATGTACTATGCTGTCCATCCCTGCCTTGTATGTCTGTACTGTGTATTATTATGTACTATGCTGTCCATCCCTGCCTTGTATGTCTGTACTGTGTATTATTATGTACTATGCTGTCCATCCCTGCCTTGTATGTCTGTACTGTGTATTATTATGTACTATGCTGTCCATCCCTGCCTTGTATGTCTGTACTGTGTATTATTATGTACTATGCTGTCCATCCCTGCCTTGTATGTCTGTACTGTGTATTATTATGTACTATGCTGTCCATCCCTGCCTTGTATGTCTGTACTGTGTATTATTATGTACTATGCTGTCCATCCCTGCCTTGTATGTCTGTACTGTGTATTATTATGTACTATGCTGTCCATCCCTGCCTTGTATGTCTGTACTGTGTATTATTATGTACTATGCTGTCCATCCCTGCCTTGTATGTCTGTACTGTGTATTATTATGTACTATGCTGTCCATCCCTGCCTTGTATGTCTGTACTGTGTATTATTATGTACTATGCTGTCCATCCCTGCCTTGTATGTCTGTACTGTGTATTATTATGTACTATGCTGTCCATCCCTGCCTTGTATGTCTGTACTGTGTATTATTATGTACTATGCTGTCCATCCCTGCCTTGTATGTCTGTACTGTGTATTATTATGTACTATGCTGTCCATCCCTGCCTTGTATGTCTGTACTGTGTATTATTATGTACTATGCTGTCCATCCCTGCCTTGTATGTCTGTACTGTGTATTATTATGTACTATGCTGTCCTGTCCTGTCCTGTATGTCTGTACTGTATATTATTATGTACTATGCCGTCCATCCCTGTCCTGTATGTCTGTACTGTATATTATTATGTACTATGCTGTCCATCCCTGCCCTGTATGACTGTATTTTTTATTATGTACTATGCTGTCTATCCCTGCCCTGTATGTCTGTACTGTATATTCTTATGTACTATGCTGTCCATCCCTGTCCTGTATGTCTGTACTGTATATTATTATGTACTATGCTGTCCATCCCTGCCCTGTATGTCTGTACTGTATTTTGATGTATTCTGTACGGCACTGCGGACACCTTGTGGTGCCTTATAAATAAACAACAACAATAATATTAATAATAATAAATATTGTCATAAATTGGGCAACAGGACTGAAAGTCAAGAAAGTAAATTATATTTGAAGCCCCAAAAAGTACAACCAAGGGTAAAGATTGAGCCCAAGGGAAGTTAAACTCTGGGTTGGGAAGAGACAGGGATGATGGTAGTTTAATTGTATACTTGTTTACTTATTTTGTCCTGGGGATCCAGTCAGCCTGTCAGGAGGGCTTGAGGAAGTACGTTTTATAAGCCCCCTCATCAGGGGTGGAATGTGATATGCTAAGACCCCATAGCAAGGAGGCGGGGCCCGAATGGGACTGGGAGGAGCCATGTAGTAGTGAGGCGGGCTAAGTGAGCCCATCTGTGTTAAAGAAGCTGTCAACCTCTGACAGCTTGCAGGGGGAGTGGCTGCCAAGGGCCCACATCTTCTCTAGGCCGTGTAGCAGCCACAACCCTTGCAATCCTGTAGTTATACAGCTACCCCTCAGACCTGCATACCTCCTTATTGTCGGAAGGAATTTCCCCTTTTGATATTTTTTTATAGACTAACCCTTAACCCCTTAGCTCCCCTAACCTTGCTGCTGGTTTGGTCACAAATGAAGACGGCCGCGGCACTGGGTTTCGTTGTATGAGCAAGGCCTGGTCCAGTGGGTTAATGGGATTGTCTCCGAGACGGAAGTCTGGCCCCAGTAGAAGTGAGGTTAATAATGGCCCCCACTTCATTGTCATTGTTCTAAGGAAAATCTTAGCCCTTGCGGTCTACACTGCCTTCTTCCATCACCATCCTGCTATATTGTATAAACCCCCGCAGCAGTGATGACACCCCATGATACCCAAACCGAAATACAATCCCACAATACTACCTTAACAAGAACAACACAAAGACCTGGAGTGTAGTCATGCAATAATATTAAATAACACAGTCCTAGCTTAATGAATAAACTACCTAAACAGTAACCTAAAATAAAAATCAACACAAACACACACTGGCCCGCCCGCCGGGGCGAAAACCTAGCCACAACACGCCAGTCGCGTGTTGTAAGACAACTCTCAGCAAAAAGCTCCAATGACCAATAGTCACAAATAACGCCAATTGCGTTTCTGACAAAACTAACGCCAATTGTGTAATCAAACCTCAAACAGCTGAACGTGAAAAAACCATAACCACTTCCTATGAAAAATTCCAAAGAACTGACTACACCACTTACTATCCGTACCCCCTAACTGAGCTACCGACTGGAAAAAAAACAACTTCTAAACGGGTGGGCAGGGGTGGGTAAATAGTAATCCCTCCAGTCCTGTGAAGTCGAGCTCCGGGGAGAAAAAGGGAGTAGGTCCTCTCTGCACTGCTTTAAAAACCCCCCTCCCCTACACTTTTCCTGATAGGCCCGCTAGTCTTCCCCATTCCCATTGGCCCCACCATGTCACAAGTTGACAACTGGCCAATGGGGGGTCCCACTGCACATAAGTTAACCCTCGGTCCTTTTTTCTGTGGTTCTGTGGTGAGAACCTGTCATACTGGGCATGCGCATTGCGAATTTTTTGCCGAAAATTCGCTTACGATGAGCGTACGCTCGCTTGCGAGCGTTGCTCTGGATCAGGCCCCATGTCACGAGTTGACAACTGGCCAATGGGGGGGGTCTCACTGTGGGGGAGGTTTAACATAAGCAACACACGTAGGTCAGCTGTGAACAGGCTGTGACACTGATACCATCAACAGCTGAATTATATGCATCAGTGAAATTATTTACTTTCTGATTTATATATAATAAAGAATGGGTATTATAGCAAAAGGTCCAATTTTGCCAAAGTACCTGTTCCCCATAACAAAATGTTTTCTCCTCAACACCGGGGTAAAAATGTGGATAGGCTGCGGCAAGGTTAGGCTGTGGGACATAAACGATTAGGATTAGCAGAAGGGTTAGGACGTGAGGGGTGTGGTCGGGGTCGCCCCTGAGAACAAAGGGACATTTTCTACACCACTCTATTCCCCCAACACCAACCCTTATGCTAATTCTTACCCTAACTCTAACCCTTCCTTCCCTGCAGCCAAACCCTAAGTCTCCCTTCCCAGAAGCCTAACCCTAAGACCCCCTTCCCTGCAGCCTTACTCTCCGGTCCAGTGCTGGTCTGCGGCAGCAGTGGTGGTTTCAGAATGAATGGGTAAGTATGAGAACGGTAGCATACCCATTCATTCATAGAAATTTAGCAGTAGTAGTATTTTAGAAATAGAGGCAGTCTGTATTTCTTAAATACTATTATCGGGACCGGAGACTGACACCACCAAGATGTGACCAGTCTTAATGCTGACCATCAAGCGGTGAATCACGCCAAGGGGCCACAGGTTAGCCTTTTCAACGCATTTTTCCATTAAACAGAACTTGTTCAATTACCACCAACAGCGGCACCAATAAATGTCTGTGATCAGAACAGCCCTTTTTAGAAAGGGCCGTTTTATGCCAGCCAGTATCGAATTGGCTCTCAAATCGATTGCTTCTGCCTCGCTGCGGAGAAGCAATCGATCATCCCCAGGACAAATTTGCAGCAGCGAATGGTAAGTATTTATCTAACCCCAACCCCTTATCTTAATCCTTACCCTAACCATCCCCTTATATTACTCTAACCCTCTCTTCCCTACAGACTGAGCCTGAGACTCCCCTCCCTGCAGCCTGACCCTAAGACTCCCCTCCCCACAGCCTGATCCTAACCCCCCAACTCCCTTCCCCACAGCCTGACCCTAAGACTCCCTTCCCCACAGCCTGACCCTAAGACTCCCTTCCCCACAGCCTGACCCTAAGACTCCCTTCCCCACAGCCTGACCCTAAGACTCCCTTCCCCACAGCCTGACCCTAAGACTCCCTTCCCCACAGCCTGACCCTAAGACTCCCTTCCCCACAGCCTGACCCTAAGACTCCCTTCCCCACAGCCTGACCCTAAGACTCCCTTCCCCACAGCCTGACCCTAAGACTCCCTTCCCCACAGCCTGACCCTAAGACTCCCTTCCCCACAGCCTGACCCTAAGACTCCCTTCCCCACAGCCTGACCCTAAGACTCCTTTTCCCACAGCCTGACCCTAAGCCTCCCCATAGACTCCCCTCGTACACTCATCTGTCTGGTCTGCAGGGCAGTTTAGGAAATAATGAATGGGTAAGAAAAATAAATTCTGCATATTTACCCATTCATTAATAAAAGTTTCTAATCACTAATATTTTCAAAATTGAGACAAACAAAAATGAGCTTTTGGCTATCCAAAAATAGAGTTTTCTTTGCGAGAATACATCCCAGCTTAAAGAAACCCAACAAATCTCTAATATAGGGACTCATGTAGTGAGATGTAGCCTGGTTATGAAAGCATGACACCGTAATCATGATCTGAATACCGGATTATCACAACATCATTACAATGTTTCTTAGAGGCATTTGGTAAACAACCAATAAAGATAATCATCTGCTTCTCAGCTTTACATAATTACACGGCTCAATCAATTCCTTTATGACTTTATATAACAGGTAAAGGATGCTGCTGGTGAGGTTCATTGTTTCTCTAGCACTGAGTCAGAAGGTTGTATCAGGATACGTGACATATATAGGTCACCACCTGCTGCAGGAAATAGGCTTATTAATATCCCCAAAAACATTTACATTCCAAGTGCAATAAAAATGATAAAACATCCTCGAGAAGTCAAAATATTCCTTTGAAAGCAACATGTCGGCCCGGGGCCAGATTACCCACAAGGGCCTGGCCATCCCCCAGGGACCCGTGGCTGCCCAGGATCCACCACTGTTAATCACCCCTGTGGCCTTATCAGATGAGAGCTGCATCGATATTGTCTGCCCCTGCTTGTGTCACATGTCATAGCTCAAGCAGCCACGTCCATATAGTCTGCTGCTCCTCCCGCTGGCTATCAGCACCACCTTGGGGGGGGGCCCAAACCAGCATCTTGCCTAGGGCCCCGTGATTTTTAAATCTGGCTCTGTGTAGACCAAGTCATCCTGTGATGGGCTTCATTCATTGCTTCCTGGTTTTCTGTTAGCCTTTCACTACACCTAATTAGACTGTCAGCTCTTCAGCACCTAATGAAGACTTCTATGAAGTACTTATTCTCTGCATTGAATATCTGGGGGTTCTTTGTGGGTTAGGGTCGGCAGACACAATGGGCCTTTGCCCTAAAGGGCCGTTTTCCACCAGACAGTTTTAAACTGGCTCTGAAATCGATTGCTCCTGCCTGGCCAAGGACAAGCAATCGATCATCCCCAGGACGAATTTGCAGAGGTCAGTGGTTATTACTCTTATCCTAATCCTGTCTCTCCATTACCCTAACCATCCCTTCACTGCAGCCTAGTGAGGGTCTCTGTTGAGAATGACCCTATTTCAAAAGTTCTCTCGTAGTCAGTTCCAAACTGGCTGGAAAATAGATTGTTTTTGCCTTGAAGAGCCACCAAACACGGTGCTCCGAATAGTAAGTATAAAAGCTAACCCCAACCCTTTCTCTAATCCTTACCCTAACTCTCCCCTTCCAGGACCCTAACCGTCCCTTCCCCAGTACCTAACCCTAACCCTAAAAGTTACTCGCCACACCAGTGGGAGTCTATGGCAGATGCAACAGACCGTCTCACCCATTCAAAAAAAACATTTAAATGGCTATATTTCGAAATAGAAACAGTCAACAATGAGCTTTTGTCTGTCTCTATTTCTAAAATAGCCATTTCTTGCTGGAGACTGATAATGCCCGCAGCCTGACCCTCCCCACAGCCTAACCCTAAGGGCCGGTTTTACTAAGGGGCAATTTTGGTGTCGATTATAATTCGCCAGCCATTACATAATCGCCGTAGGGGCGTTTATTGCTGGCGATTTATAATCGACAGCGATGTCTGGCGATTGTTAAAGGAGGTCCGTGGCACCTCGCCCCTATATGACGTCACAAATGATGTCACATGGGGGCGGGGCCATGCCGCTGTGTCCCGGACCCATCATTTTCTGATGGCTGCTCTGTTAAATCCCCAATGTCCCATGGCCGCCGTCATCAAATGCGGGGCCAGCCGCGGGAGCCCGCCCCTATGTGATGTCACCTAAGGATGGGGCAGGGCAGACATGCTTCAACACTGGTCGGCTACTGAATAGATCAGAGCAGCAAGTATCAACGGCAGGATACCTGTTGCTACAGAGCTAGGTAAGTATCAGCGAGCCCCCATCAGGTCCGGGCCCGGGACAAAAATCGTGGCTGTCCCTCCTCCGATGGCGGCCCTGGGATTTAACATTAGTTCCCTTAATTTGTGTGGGGTTTTCCCATCGTGGGACGTCTTCCATTCTTTAACGTTCCATTCTCGAGCAGCCTCAATATCTCCAATTGTTTCTCATTTTCTGCATGTAAAATGCAATCATTCACAATCTGTTGATTTAGCTATTTATAGTGCAGTATTTAATGAAGAGGAGCTTTTAAGATAGCAAACAAATGTATAACGCTTGACTTGAGTCGACGTAACATGATAGAGATTATAGTGGTTCCAGGTGACCTGCGATTGGATCCTATGTCATATGCTCATGGAAATGTTACTATAAAGTGTGGCATGTGGGGTGAGCTACACAATATGGTGAGCAGTGAAACCATACAATAATTATAATATTATGTATTGTATTGAAAGGTCCTGCAAATGCTGAAACTGACAGCTCGGGATCATTGTCCTCTGATTCCTAGTAATATAACAGGTGAATTTCACTGGTAAGTTTATTCTTCTGTAGATTTTGCTCTTAGTTTATTTTAATTTTTAATCACATTGGGCCTGATCCAGAGCAACGATCGCTAGCGAGCGTACGACGAGCGTATGCGAATTTTCGGCCAAAAATTCGCAATGCGCATGCCCAGTATGACAGCTTCCGGTCGCCCGAGCGTCATGAGCGAATAGCGGGCGTATCGTTAGCGTATCTTTCGCTCGCGGGGCGTATTTTTTTTACGATGGTCGGCTGGGCGCCCGTTTTACTACAGGGAGGCGGGGATAGCCATTTAAATTGTACAGTATGGGCGTGCTAAGCGTATTTTCTCAGCGTATTTTCTGCGAATTTTCGTACGGCCGACGGGCGTACCCAGTGTAGGGTATAGCCGCCGTAAGCAGGGACTTTACTATGGGAGTGTTAGGGGCGTGTAGGTTGATACGCCCGAGCGAACGTTCGCATTCGCCCGTCGTGCGAATTTTCGTAGCGCTGGATCGGGCCCATTTACACTGATATCATACCCATGAATTGCAAAGGGAAATTAAGGCAAGGGGATACTCGCCCCATGGATGTCTAAGACAAGCCTCCTCTGGCTGACACAAGACACACCTCCTCTGGCTGATCACAAGACACGCCTCCTCTGGCTGACCCAAGACACGCCTCCTCAAGCTGGTACAAGACAACTTCTCTAGCTGATCACAATACACGCCTCCTCCGACTGGCACAAGACATGCCTCCTCTGGCTGATCACAAGACATGCCTCCTCAAGCTGGTACAAGACACACCTCCTCTAGCTGACACAAGACGACTCCTCTAGCTGATCACAATACACGCCTCCTCCGACTGGCACAAGACATGCCTCCTCTGGCTGATACAAGACACGCCTCCTTTGTCTGATACAAGACACACCTCCTCTGATTGGTACAAGACACACCTCCTCTGGCAAGACCAAGACACGCCTTGTCCAGCTAGTATAAGACACACCTCCTCTGGCTAGACCAAGACACGCCTCCTTCAGCTAGTACAAGACACACCTCCTCTGGTTAGTGCAAGACACGCCTCCTCTGACTCCATTTGGTGCTGCCATTTCCTATTAATGCTTGTGTTACTGGTATAGTATAGTAATTATTTATAAATCCCTTTTCCAGGTGATAGGAATAATTATATAAAGCCGCTCTGGTGCCTGACATTATTGTTACAGGGAAACGTATGTGTCACATAGGAAGGACATCAGTGTGGCCATAGAGCCATCTGCCACGGTGTCAGCACATTCCTGCGGCCGCGTTCTTCCATGTGTGTTGATCCCGGCTCTCCCGTGTCTTTCAGCTCCTTCTATAGCGGCGCCTGGCCCCCTCGTCACCTTTAACCTGCCTGAATCCAGGAACGGCGCTTCCGGCGGCCCAGTGAAAACCCTGGAGCGAAGATTTCATTCACGCTGAACAGGACAGTGGTGTCAGCAGAGTGATGCCAGTATGATTAGCCAGGGGGGCTCCGGGACGGGAGACTATGGACAACAGCAAAGCAACTAAACGTAACACGACCTACAGGACACCATCGGAAATCACGTTATATTGTTATTAATAGGAACCAGCTGACCACTCACTCACATTCTTACACCCATTCATACAATACCTCTACCTCGGGGCCTATCAGAGCTGCACTTACACCAGAAAGAAAGCTTCATGTGTAGACCTCAGCTAAACCATGAGGCAATGTGACGGGAGGCAAACTGATATGGGAAGAATTAGAATTGAGAGGTGACGGGCTGTATTCAGAGATCCGTTTTTTTATGTACGCAATTATACGCAACAACCCCGACAATCCCCTCTCCCGGACGTGCGGTCGTTGACTTACGAGTCCCTAGACCACTCTGCACCTGATTCACACTTAAGAACGCGATAGGTTCCTAAATATATGCAACTAATAGCAATGAAACTCCCTCGGCACGCCCCCGGTTTATAGGTTCATATGTGACTTATGACTGCCATAGGGCTCCCTTAACTGTAGTTTTGCTTTTAAATGCGTAGGGCGTCTACTTAGGAACGCAAGTGCATAACCGCGCCTTCGTTGCATGATTTAAATGCCTCTCTCCACCCATTTCTGCGTATCGTCCTATTTACTTATTCATAGAACGCCCATTTCTGTGGATGTTAATGCAAACCTTGAGACTTTAGGTGCGCAGCGTATAAGTAATAAACTTACGCACTAAAGTCCAACGTTAATAGCGTAGAAAAATTAGTACGCATGCGCAGTCCATCCGTTCTTTAAAAGACGCACCTAAAATCCGAAGGACGGAATTTGAGAACTCCAACGCAAATAGCGTATAAAAAAAGTTAGTACGCATGCGCATGTCATCCGTTCTTAAATATCGCACCTAAAATCGGAAGCCTTCTTAAGTGTGAATCAGGTCCTCTGTTCTTTCCGTGTGCACTTACAGGCTCATATGTGCTCCGTCCGTGCGATTCTATATAACCGCTCCTCCACGCGTTCATTGAAATGCCCCCACCCCACCCACGTTTATGTAAATTTGCAAGTACGTATTTCTACGCAGCTCATCCGCACGTACGTACCCAAGTGCGATTCACATGCCCGTGCCTAAAGCACATACGAGCGTATATTCAACGTCACTTACGTAAATAAAATTACGGCGCAATTGAACCGATCCTAAAAATATGCACGTAAGTTCCCGCAAAAACGGATTTACGGATCAAACATAAAGCTACGCAGTGTGTGAGATCTATGTGCAAAATCAAATAGTCTCCTTGTATGCAAAAGAATTCAATTTAATGATTAATATCCCTCACATTGCAACATGGTTTACCCGAGATGGATCCTTGCACCTGTTTTATCCTGACTCCCAAACTCTGGATCAGGCCCATCGGGACTAAGGTCCGGATTCAGACTTATGTAGTTTTATGTTGTTTTAAGAATTGAGCTACTAGGCATGTTTAGTAGCTTATTTACACTATCTACATACCATTTCTACATACAGAAATGGTATTGGTATGGGCAACATCTCCACTTTTCCAAACCCGCAGCTTAGTAAATCTGGCCCCACATCATGTATTTTATCTGTATGGAGCCCTAAATTAGGTCCTTTGGGCCTGATCCTGAACTACGCCGATGCGCTGTGCTTACTAAAGCACAGCATATCGGTGTTCACTTTCCCTGACACTCCCCCTGTGCGGGCGTATGGCCCCTTCCTTACGCCGGCTGAAGGCTACCCTAACTTCAGCCG
>WWET01001755.1:3397-14822 GCA_011038615.1 Limnodynastes dumerilii | reverse complement strand
ATGTGCCTTGCACATCCGCATACTACTCTGAACAGCACCCTACGTGCTATTCAGAGTGGGCTATAGGATGCACGGAAGTGCATCCTTCAATAGCCCGTAGTCAAATAAGCATGTGCGATTCCGCATCGCACATGCTCGTGACTCTGAATCCGGTCCCTTATCTCTGACCATTGATTGCCCCAACAAGGAACAATCTTGTCATTGGGCCTGATAGTATATCAGCACATACAGGTAAAGCACTGCGCCTATCGCTTTTATGAGCGTAATGCAATTTGTTCATAGTCTTTGTGCTGTATGTATGGCATCTCATATTTTTTTTTTTTTTTTATATCTATCTATCTATCTATCTATCTATCTATCTATCTATCTATCTATCTATCTATCTCATATCATATCTATCTCATATCTATCTCATATCTATCTATCTATCTATCTATCTATCTATCTATCTATCTATCTATCATTATTGTAATAATCAGTAATGCTACTACATTAGATAGGGGATAGATAATATCTATCTATCTATCTATCTATCTATCTATCTATCTATCTATCTCATATCTATCTCATATCTATCTATCTATCTATCTATCTATCTATCTATCTATCTATCTATCATTATTGTAATAATCAGTAATGCTACTACATTAGATAGACAGAGGGATAGATATGAAATAGATAGATAGATAGATAGATAGATAGATAGATAGATAGATAGATAGATAGATATGAGATGGATAGACAGACAGACAGACAGACAGACAAATAGATAATAAAGCTTACCTTCACCAGAAGAAGCTGATCAGGTCTCCATTGAGAAGCAGGGAGACCTCGGCAGTAAGAAAATAAAAGTGAAAGTGATCGGGCTCCCTGCTCTCTTCTCTGCTGCGCTCCGATTGGCTGCCTTGCTGAGCTCTGATTGGCTGTCTGTATGTAAGAAAGCCCATTAGGAAACCAGTGAAAGAGGATGGAGGTCAGTGAGTGACATACTCCTCTTAAGCAGACTATCGCAGCTGCCGGAATAAGACAGCGGCTGTGATACTCTGTACTTAAGAGGAGGATGTCATCATGGCCTCCAGAACTGAGCACAGTATTCCAGGTGAGGTCGTACCAACGATTTGTAAAGTAATTTAGTATTTAGTAATGGTTCTGAAAAAGAAGTAGAGATGATTCCCGTGGCAACCAAAGAATGCCTAGTTATCAGGTTCTTGGATGTAGTAGATAAATGACAGCTAGAATGTGATTAGTTACGGTTGGTGACACCCCACTTTTAGAAATTTTAGTAAATGTTCCCCCGGATCATGACTTAGGCTTTATTGGAAGGAGGTGGGGCCTGAGTCTGGATAAGAGGTAAAGGAAGGAGGCTGCCCCCTACCCCAGGTTTGGGACAGCAGTCCAGGTAAGAGGTGGAGTGTGTATTCCCCCCTTGGCAAGGAGCATTGGCTGCCATGCCAGGGGACCGACAAGCCCTGCCACCTCAGGCCCTGCAACCCTTTGGCCCTGTAACCCCTGTCCCTACACCACTTGACCCTGCTGTCTTTGGCCCTGCACAATTTGGCCCTATAACCATTGGCCCTGCACCCTTCAATCCCCTAGGCAACGAGCGTCTGCTGTGTGGATGCGGCTCCCGTATCTCCCTTGACAACGAGCTGGGGCCTGCACTTGGTTTTCCCACCCTAGACCACTAGGGACCTGTTACCCCATTTATTCTTATACCCCTTCCCTAGACCACCAGGGAGTGTGCCCTGTGGGGAAGCCCTGGCCCCAATAACCCCCTTGCCCGCTAGACCACTAGGTCTGATTTCTACCCTCTCTTGTGAGGGACAATAGGTGGGCTCTAGTGAGTGAGCCCTAAAGAGCATGGGGCTACACTTCCCAACTGCCAGCGATGGGGTACATGGCTGGGAAGTAGTCAAAAGGAAGGAAAGGGGTAAGAAAGAAACTTCATTTTGTACTTGTCAGCCTGGCAATTTGTTATAAGTTATATTACCGGTTAAAGTATGTTAGTTTCCCCATTGGGAAAGTTTCTGTTATAGGCCAGGCTGTCTGTGTTCCTTTGTAGGTTTCGGGAGAGAAGAAAGAGTGTGATTCCCGGTAAGTGTTATCCTACCCTTAATCCTTGTTTGGCCCCAACTATGGTGGGTAAGGTGGACCCTCTAGCACAATTGAGCATAGAGAGGTCTACGCTCAGCCTTGCGTATCTGGCCAGAGCAAAACCAAGTAACCTCCAGCCAGGGAGTGAAGTCACGCATTTCCTCCCTCTGAGGCGCTCGAACACTCCTAACCCTCACTGCCGTTGGCTCCCAGTAATTGTTGACTCTTTTCAGGTAGCGGAGTGTTCGATCAACTTGGGAGAAGGTCATCCAGCGGCTACAACAGAGAGAGAGAGATCTCTCCTGACCCGGCTGGAACAGGTAGGACACAAAAAGGGGTGGCGTGTGAGGGTACTATACTTGCTCTGTTGCGGCGTTACACTCCCACCATTGTCACGCCATTGCCCTGGACTATACTGATGGCAATCTACTATATGAGAGGGGGGTGAGGAGGGGGTTTTAGGCAATGAGCGCAATTCCTCATTAGATGCCATATGAGTCACTTGGAGGTGACGTCAAGTATGTAACGAGTAGCAGTGACTCCTTCCTACTCATCATACGCGTAACCTTACTGACCTGAATTATAAAACCACAAACGCCTGTGTGACTTCTGTTTTTATACAGAAAAAATAGTCAGCAATTTCATGTGTAAAAAGTTTGAAATCCTCAAATGTGCAAAGACTTAATCTCAAACTGTAACAACATCTCAAGATAAAACATAAAGACATCAGGATAAGGTATGACGCTTGAATAAATGGCTTGATCCTGACCTTTGAATTTTGATGAACTTTCATGTGTTTCGTTCGCCTTTCCTTGCTGCATCTGTTCAGAGCTACGAGAGAATCCGTGCTAACCATTCGGAGTGCATTCTGACCCACCAAACATAACAGCAATGATCTTTCTGACAGAGGGGCGGGGTTAAGGTAATAAGTGGGCGTTCCCTCTTAGTCAGGGGCGTTCCTTCTCGCCGTGTACCATTCTGACCTCTGCACTTCTGAGAATTCCTGCCTGCATGAGTCTGATCATTTAAGGTGGCTTCTGGCTGTGGAATCTCCATCCGTGCCAAGTGGGAGTGGTTATAACGCAACAGATGCCTGAATAGTGGGTTCCATCGCTAGCGAATCTCAGTAATATGTGGATCCATAATATCTTACTATTATTGAGCCAGATCTAGATTTCTGAACTCCTGTTGAACATGGACGCTGCGGAGGTGTGGGTCTCCGAAAAGAACGGCCTTATTTCGATAGGGGCCGTTTTCTCCCAGCCAGTTTAGAACTGGCTGGACTTTCGATTGCATATGCCTCGATGAGGCCTAGCAATCAGTCCATGGAACACTAACCCTAACTCTCCCTTCCCCACAGCCTGACCCTAACTCTCCCTTTCCTGCATCATGACCCTAGTCCTCCCAGCCTGACCCTAACCCTTCTTCTCCTGAAGCCTGACCCTAACCCTCCCTTCCCTGCAGCCTGACCCTAACCCTCGCTCTCCTGCAGCCTGACCTTAACCTTCCCTCTCCTACAGCCTGACCCTATCTCTCCCTTCCCTGCAGCCTGACCCTAACCCACCATCTTGACCCTAACCCTCCTTTCCCCACAGCCTGACCCTAAATCTCCCTTTCCTGCAGCCTTACCTTTACCCTCCCTCTCCCGCAGCCTGACCCTAACCATCCCTCTCCAGCATCCTGACCCTTATTCTCCCTTCCCTGCAGCCTGACCTAAACCCTCCCTACCCTGCAGCCTGACCCTAATTCTCCCTTCCCTGCAACCTGACCCTAATTCTCCCTTCCCTGCAGCCTGACCTTAACCCTCCCTCTCCCACAGCCTGACCTTAACCCTCCCTCTCCCATAACCTGACCCTAACCCTCCCTTCCCCACAGCCTGGCCCTAACCCTGGAGAGGTTACTCACCTTTCCTGTGGTGCAGGACCTGCGGTAGCGGTGGCGGCGTTTGCGAAACGGAATGGGTGAGTATGCCAATCGGCATACTCAACCATTCTGAAAAAAATTCTAAACTTGGGGGTATTCAAAATAGGGACATGGAAAAGGAACTTTCGGATGTCCGTTTCAGAAATCAAAGCTTCTTACTGGGGACTGCAACCAACGCTGCGGGAACGGCATTCAGATAGCGGTGCAATTCCGAATTCCGTACGCACGAGGGGTGCGCTCCGTGAGATTGCCCAGTTCGCCCACCCCTAGAAATGACCCTGGCAATAATTAACTGACTCTCCGCTGAAATTCAACATGGTTTTGTCCTGGTGTAACTTTCCACCCGTTTTCCTCTTATTTTCATACTCTGACCCAGTCCTGTATTGTCACATGAAGCTCATAACAGTCCTGATGAACATTGACCTGGTATAAAGTGCATTTTCCTAATGCCAGTAAGTGCGCATTACATCTGGATGCCCTGAGTCTGTCTCTGCGTCTAAGTGTAGTTCTGTTTACTGTCAATGAAAAAGCTACATGAGTTACGGTGCCAACAATGGACAGTGTAATCAGGATAAATTACTGTAATGGTTTAATTGAGGTGGCAGCTCACATGCCAAGAAAGCAACAGGATCCAGGACAGCTGGCATCTGAACGCTTATCAGGATTAAGGCATATAATAGAGAGCTTGGCGTTCATAAAAGAAGCAGGTGTTTCCACATAAGTGCTCTGCATTGCTGTACACAAGGAGGCAGGGGACTTGTCTAGATGTGAGACGAATACCATCGTCCTGCTTATATAACACTCAGAGATAATCAGGGTGCAGAGAGAGGCATATAAGGTTGCTATTTCGATTACGTAGGGTAATGAGGCACTCGCCATGTCGCCCAAGCAAAGGTCCTGAATTGTTTTCTCTTTGGCCTTAGCCGCTGTGATGTTTCACATTGCGAAATAGGGACAGCCGAAAGTTGATTTTTTTTGGGGGGTTAGGCTGAGGGAGGAAGGGCCTTAGGGTTAGTCTGAGAGGGGGGAGACTTAGGGTTAGGCTGCGGGGGGTTGACTTAGGGTTAGGGAGTGGGGTTGCTTACCGTTCGGAGCACCGTGTTCGGGGGATCAATTGCTATGCTCATCGGGCCTGATCCAGACCTACGCTCATGAAACGTTCATGTGCGTAGCGTATTTACACCGGCGTAACCTCCGCTGCACTCCGCTCGCCACTCCCCTTGATCGTGTTTACTTTTGGCTTCTTACGCTCAGCAAAACCTACCCTAACTTTTCTGAGCGTAACCGCTTGCGTCCATAAGCTCATTGCATAGTTATGACGCTTAGCACGTCCATACTGTACGATTTAAATGCTTCACCCCGCCCTCGGTTCGTAATTACGGATTTCGTATGGCAGACACACCCCCAATGAGCGTAAATACGAAGCTGTTACGATCAAGGCCCACACGCTCAGTTTCTCAGACCGTAACATGAGCGTAAAATCCGCCCTGCGCATGCGCAGTAAGTACAAAGAGCAGTTTTTACGCTTACGCCCGCCATAAAAACGCAAGCGGACATAGGTCTGGATCAGGCCCATCGAGACATAAGCAATCAACTGGCTGGGAGCCAACGGCCCTATCGAAATACGGGGACTCACACTCGGCCTTAGCTACCCATTGATCAGGAGGGAACAGACTAGGGGCACCTGATTTTGGGGCACTGCCAGGCTGATTCACCCGCACCAGGGTGAATTTACAGCAGACCCATACCAATGCTTGTGATGAAGCAGGGCTACAGGGCATTAGACTTTTAATTTTGTAGGTGCCCCCGGACCCCTGTATATCTCACTTTCTCCTCAACACTTGTTAAATCTAGGAAGTTCTGTACAGAAGCATAGAAAGTGACGGCAGATAAGAGCCACACGGCCCATTCAGTCTGCCCAGTTTTTTTTAAACTCTTCTGACCCCAGAAATATTTACCCTCAATTTAGTGTAAGATTTAGGATATCCCTATATTTATCCCAAGCATGTTTAAATTGTTCTACTGTGTTAGCCTCGGGACCAGGGCCATTTTAAGAAGTGAGGGGCCCCTTGTGCCGGATTTGTACATGAGCCCCCTACCCCCTTACCCTGAGGCAGGACTGTCCCGATTTGTGGTCCGCAAAAGGGGCACTTTAAGTCCCGCCCATTTTGCAACCCGCAAATCGGGACGGTCCCACATCAGGGGAAGAGGGACCCATTCGGCATCTATTTCTTCCCTCCTGGAGATCTTGGAGGGAAGAAATAGATGTAGAATGGGCCCTCCCTTCCCCTGCCAACCCTGATATGCAAAGACTTGAGTACAGGATGAATGCCACAGGGCCCCCTGTTCTGAGGGGCCCGTGTGCACTGAACACCCTGCACCCATTATAGATACGCCTCTGCTCCGGACGCATTCTCTGTAAAGAAAATTCTATTTTCGAAATACAGCCAGCCAAAAAAAAAGCTCATTGGCTAGGTGCACTGGGATACAACCCATCAACGGATTTATTTGTGCAGTATTATCTGCGTTATATACTTTTAAATCACTATTATTTTGTGAGTATTTTTAATCCACGATTCTCACAACCCAATAAAATTGAATTGCGCTATCGGTGCCTGTTTTTTTCCTTTCCTTATTTCTCACTCTGCATGAGATCTGGTGGAACGCATAGGAGGTTGCATAGGAACGAGGCTTGGACACCGATCCGCTGTTTGGAACTGCCGCATCTACTATACACGAGGTTGTATTAAACAACGGGACCCAGGTATACGGCAGCTAAGATCACGGGCTCCGGCACCAAGTACAATCACCTCCGGTGAACACCGATCAAGGAGTGTATGGGGAAAACATATTGCAACGAACTGTAAGCAGTTTAGGTCCTAAACGGATCTTTACCGATGTTGGATACTTATATATTGAACTATTGACTTATTATATAGACTGCCTGCTTTGAAATCTCTTTAAGATCCCTTAGTTTAGCGTTATTTATCCTGTCTGTTTGTACATATATAAAAGCTCATTTTCGTCTGTCTCTGTTTCGAAAACATAAGTAATTAGAAAGTGTTACTAATGAATGGGTAAGTATGCTGAATTGATTTATTTTTTGGCATACTTACCCATTCATTATATCCTAAATCTCTGCCACAGACCGGACGCACGAGACAGGTGAGTGTACAAGGGGAGTATAGGGGGAGTCTTAGGGTCAGGCTGCGGGGAGAAGAGGGTAAGGGTTAGGGTAGGTGATCGTTTGCTTCTCCTCGGTGAGACAGTAGTAATCGATTTGAGAGCCAGTTCTAAACTGGCCCTTTTCAAAAATGTTGTTCTGCCTGCAGACCCAAACCTGGCTGGCTCAACCACCTCAGATGGGAGGTTATTCCACTTATCAACCACCCTTTCAGTGAAGCGATTTTTCCACACATTTCTTGTGAACCTCCACCCTCCAGTTTATACACATCTTCATGTTCTAATAGACCTCTTCCTTTAAATAATGCCCCCTCCTGTACCTGGTTGCACCTCTTGATATATGTGACAGCTGCTATCCTCTCCCCCTTGACCCTTCTCTGCTCCAAGCCACATGTTACTTCCTCTACTACTATGTATTACTTCTCATTCGCCAGTATTTTAGAACTCTTGCTTTGTCACTGAAATGATAGAGCAGTTTTCCCTCTGGGTCTCTGCTTCCTCTTTCAGCCTTCATGTTGTAATGTCCCACGTTTCTGTGGGCTTGTGGTGAGTAACGGTTCTGTGTCGCACCCTGTCACACCCTGACTCCAGTCCCCTGTATGTGAGTCAAAGACATTCCAACATGACCCATTCCATTCCACCAGGTACCAAAGACTCTGGGCCACAGTTTAAAAGTACGCAATTATACGCACGCAGGTAGCAAGCCAACACCCACCAACACCCATGACACTCCCGTGAGCAATCGTAGACTTACGCCTCCATAGAGCACCTCTAACATTACGCGTGTACTTACGTGCAGAAAAATGTAGATTTCTAACTCCTCAGCGCTTAACAGAGAAAGACAAGGTATATGTGAAAGCAAACACTATTTATTGGGTCTGGTTTGAATAAAAATTACAATTAAAAAGGGTAACAGTGTTTCTGTCCTATTTGAACACACTGTGCTTTGTTCTGTAAGCGGGCACAGATACAGTTTTTATGCACAGATACAGTTTTTTTGCAGGTTCCTGCGCATGTGGTGCTCCCGTGAGTGGTCAGAATAACACAACTCTTTAACGTGGATTCCACTGCTTTTATGGTAAAGTTGCAAGTATGCAGAAAAAGACAGCTCACTTATGTGTAAGACCGGTACTCTTACCACGATGTTGACAGGAGTAACCTCTGTTTACCCGGGTTGTTAACGGAGGTTTTAACGCGGGAGATGCGGTCCTTACAGGAGACAGTCTATTCTGAAGATCAGCTGCTCACCAACGCGTTTCTGCCGTCCAACAGCCTTTGGAAAATTGCGTTTGGGTACTTTTTATTTCATGCATTTACTGTCTCACCCTCCAGAAGCATCTAGGGCACCCATAATATAACATACTCAGGTCCTTTTGGCTTGATTATGTTGTGTCTTTTGTGTGTATGCATATTTATCCTTTTAACTTTGTGTATTCAATTACTTCACTATATTACTTTTTCTGAGAGTGAGGGCCGTATTCACAGATCCGTTTTTTAAATGTACGCAATTATACGCACGCACGTAGTAAGGCAACACCCACAACACTCCCCTCTAACGGCCGTGCAATTGTAGACATACCATAGAGCACCTCTAACCTTACGTTTGTACTTACATGCGTATATGTATGCCGTACATGCGATTCTATGTAACCGCACCCTCAAAGACTCATTTAAATGTCTTCCCCCCCCCTCTTTCACGTAATTTTTTAGGTATGTATTTCAACCCCGCCCCTCCGTACGTATGTCCCCAAGTGCGATTCACATGTCCGTGCCTAAAGCACTTAAGTGCGTATATTCTACGTTACTTACGTAAATAAAGTTACTACGCATGCGCAGGTAAGCTAAAAATTCGCACACAACTCCACGTAAAAACGGATCTGTGAATACGGAACTCTGTTCCTCAGCTTCCAACAATCAGTTACTATGGTAACCATGTGGGTTGAAGAGAAAAATGTTTTTCAAACATCAGTTAATTCATTACTGACAGTTGGAAGCTCAGGAGTGGAGCATTGTGTACCGGGTGGAAGGGGTCATGTTGGAGGTCCTGCAAGTATCATATAACCTACAGCACAGAATAAATATGCAGCTCTGCTGATGTCGCACAGTTCCTGAATACATCCAATCTACTTCAATTACATAAAAAATGTAATATGAAAAAAGACAAAGGTATCAATACTAGATAATGAAGGCAGAATGCAGGCAATCATTAGCACTCCAATTGTTGTGAGACTACAACTCCCAGCATCCCCCTGTCCATGTCACTTCCCCCCCTCAGGTGCAGACTTTGCAGCAGTTACACTGCCGTAGACCAATCATAAGTCTCCTGTGTGGATCAGTGATCGTTGGGACCTCTGATCCGCACGGAAGTCTCTAAGCCAGTCTATACTGTATAATTTACATGCACCCACCCACCTTGCAGGGTTTTGGCGAGCAGAGAGAGATGGGCCGCCCTGTCGTCTATACACTGGGAGCTCTGCAGTGTAACATGTGACGTGGGATGCATTTGCTGGCTCGAAAATTCCAGTTTAGAAATAAAGACAGCCGAAAGCTCATTTCCAACTGTCTCGGAATGGTACTGATGAGACACTATTGCTAATGAATGGGCAGGCACGCCGAATGTATTTTTCAGCCTACTTATCCATTCATTAATGTGGAAATTGCCACCAGAGACCTACCACACCGGACCGGACAGGTGAGTATCACAGGAGAGTCTATGGGAAATCTTAGGATCAGGCTCCAGGGAGTGGAGTCGTAGGGTTAGGCTGCGGGGTATGGATTCTTAGGGTTAGGCTGCGGGGAGAGGAGTCTTAGGGTTAGGCTGTGGGGAGAGGAGTCTTAGGGTTAGGCTGCGGGGAATGGATTCTTAGGGTTAAGCTGCGGGGAATGGATTGCTAGGGTTAAGCTGCGGGGAATGGATTCTTAGGGTTAGGCTGCGGGGAATGGATTCTTAGGGCTAGGCTGCAGGGAGTGGATTCTTAGGGTTAGGCTGCAGGGAATTGATTCTTAGTGTTAGGCTGCGTGGAATGGATTCTTACGGTTAGGCTGCAGGGAATGAATTCTTAGGGTTAGGCTCCGGGGAGTGGAGTCTTAGGGTTAGGCTGCAGGATGGGGAGTCTTAGGGTTAGGCTGCGGGGAATGGATTCCTAGGGTTAGGCTGTGGGGTAGAGAGTCTTAGGGTCAGGCTACAGGGAGCGGAGTCTTAATCTACAGGGAATGCAGACCCTCCCAACATGACCCATTCCATTAGGTACAAAATACTCTGTCCCTGAGCTTCCAACTGTCAGTTACTATGGTAACCACCTTTGTTAAAGAGCAAAATGTTTTTCAAACATCAGTTTATTAAATTAAAACCAGGTGAGTGACAGTTGGAAGCTTAGGAGCAGAGTATTATGTAATAGCCTTAAAAGTCTGTCAGGGGTATACTGCACCGCCCTGGTGAACTGCAGCTGGCAGTGCTTGCACTAAATAGTTTATGCCAAACTGTAAACGTGAAATTATATACAGAAAGAAAAAGACAATGGGGTAGATCCAGAACTACGTGTGCCGTACGTTTATTCGCGGAGCGTATTTTCGTGCACGTAAGTTCGCTACACTCCCCTCGACACACCCCTTGCACGGACGTATTTTGTCAAGATACGCTGCCCAAACCCTACCTTAACTTTTTCAAACGTAACCGCTGTCATACGCACACGTACGTATGGGCTGAACGAATTTACGCAGCTAAGCACGCCCATACTGTACACTTTAAATACCTCCTCCCACCTACTTCACGTATTTCACACGTAATTTCGAGTAACGTAAAATTGGCACGCCCACACGTAAGTATTTACGTGACACATACGTGAATGGCCCATACATTCACAATTACGCTGCGTGAATGTGCGTATTTTCTATGGTGCGCATGCACAGTGTGTACTAAACTGCGATTTTACGTGTCTGCCACGCGTAAATTCGCTTCGAAGCGTTGTTCTGGATCAGGCCCAATATGCTGATCATAGACACAAATTATTGATACTGAAGTTTGACTTTCTTTGACACAAAGAACTTCATCATCCACATTGCTATCCACTTGTTCTACAACACCTTTATCATCATTATCACCATAATCATTTGCGTCAGATATTTTTACATAAATACACCTATCAGCTGGATATATATATATATATTTATTAGATGATGTCAGTTACACTGGTGCTCTAGCATTCCTGACGTCATCTATTATATA
>WWET01001754.1:311858-330200 GCA_011038615.1 Limnodynastes dumerilii | reverse complement strand
ATAGATAGATAGATAGATAGATAGATAGATAGATAGATAGATAGCAGCTGCATGTGGAGGCTGCTGGAATTCCATCTTCAGAGTAGCTATAATGGCATTCACTGGTCAATTAGTCTTTATTGCTTTGTTCTGCAAAACTATATCCTTTCATAAAAAAATAAAAGTATTATAGAAACAAACAAACAATACACAATGATATAGTCACATAATGGTATGTGAGCAGAGTTCAGGACTGCAAACACTATTAACCCCTTTTTCACAAGAACCCTTCGCTGCTAGGGGGGAAGGGGGAGGTGTTGAATGTGAACAGCACTGTTATACAGGCCACTGAGGTAAAGAGGCCTGCATATGCAAACAGGTGCTGATCTTCCCTGAGGGAAGAATGGAACCAAGGCAAAATGCCAGAAAACTGACAAGCTTGTCACTTCTGATCAAAGCAAGCACCAGGACCAGATAATCAACATGCCCACCATTTAAAAGCAACGAGTGATTTATCATACTGCTGTCAGCGTTAATAAATGCTGCCTTAAATACTGGAAAACATTATTCATTTACAACATTTCACATATTTTCCAAAGTATTTCAACTACAATATCCAAATTTTGCATGAAAGAAAGACATAAACATCTGCTCCTTCAGTCTCATGCATGTCACAACAAAATGGTCTTTTCAGTATTTCAAAGAGCAACAATTCTGCCTCCGATATAATGATCACTCTAAAAACCCAAATAGGTTAATGGCATTTTAATTCCACAACACGTTTTGTTTTGCCAAAGAGACAGGTGATATCCAGTACTATGGTGTACTGTTTATCCGATTTGTTTTTAATGGAGAGGTTCCCCCTAACATGGTTGTCCTTAGGGCTGATCCAGAGTTGTACTTATACCTTTTTTAAGACCTGAGCAATACCATGTTGAACTGCAAGGGGAGGCAAATTTTAACTGTGCAAGCAGAATAAGAATTCAGAGGTGAAGTTTCTTAGCTCAACTTTATCTTATAGATTACACATAAAGTTATGCAGTATGTGAGTTCTATGTGCAAAAGTAAAATATTTTCCCTGAATTGCAAACTCGGGATTAGTCCCTTCATCTTGTGGATATTTGCTATTTGCTTACAGAGATGTTGAACCAAACCCAGAGGGCCCAATTTAATTGAGCAAATTTTTTGGGGGGGATTTTTATTAGAAAAAGTGCATTGCGGTGCACGAACAGAATTGACTCGGTCCCACAGTTTCTAAGCATTGGAAGTGCAAATCCGTTGTTCGAGCTGTGTGCATCCTGTCCAGACTTCCGACAATTGCAATTCTGCATAGAATGTACAGAGAATGTGCAGGCAGAGGATGCAAGCTGTAATGCAGCCGCCTATACAAGTTTGGATGTTTAGCGTACAACTAAATTAAAGACCTAAAAAATGAGTACATTCTTTTAAATAATGCTTGCGTGTAGAATGTACAGAATGCACTGCATTTTAAAAACCTTACTATTATCTGTTTTTATGATCAGGAAATAGTTTGAAAAATGTATTGATACCTAAATGTAACCTTATAATTTTAAAGATAGAGAATTTCCACTGGTAGTGCTATAAGCGAATAACCGTAAGTTACGCATACTTGTATATAGTAATGGCATCTTAATTAGTAGGATGTAGAAGAAGCTTTCTCTCTGATGCAATATCAAATATACAATGCACAGTGCTCAAAAACTATTACTTAAAATGTCCCTCACATAGGACTGGATTCACAACTATGAAAATTGCTGAGCTAATGCGCACGCATAGTAACTATTTTACACTATCTACGCAGCATTTTGTTATGTAGATTGCGTACATGCGGTCTTTAAAATAGTTACTATGCGTGCGCATTAGCTCAGCACTTATACCTAGACATGTAAGTAAAAAAATCGTAGTTGTGAAATTGCTCCTTATTCTCTATAGTTCAAAAAGGTCCCAACTCTGTACTGTACAGAGGATAAATTAGCTAGATGATGTCTCCACTCTATGTCATGCAGAACTTTCAAATGGAGGGCCGTATTCAGAGATCTGTGTTTAGATCGGGCAACATTTCGATACGTAGATCTACGGTCTTTTAGACCGCATATACGCAATCTACGTATCGAAACTATACGCAGATTACGTACAATAGCTACTACGCATGCGCAGTAGCTATTGTTCATTGAATTACGGCCGTCTATGGAAGACGGACGTAGTTCTGGATCCGGCCCATTATCTATATACAAAGTGCTGCGCTAGACAATCCTAAGGGAACACACTACTGGAAAAGCTATACATTATATAAAAGAACACTTTTTATTAGGTATATAAAATTATTGATAAAATAAATATAGATATTCAATCAATTTGATAATATTGCAGAAAGAATATATGCTGTACTAAAATGCAAAAAGTTAAACCAAGATCTGCAGATCAAAAAATAGTCCAAAGAAACAGTCAGAGCTGGTGCTAGCATGCCTGGCGCTCTCCTGCAAAAAATACATTTTACGCCCTTCTCCTTTATAAATTATTTGACAACTCAGAATAACATTGCTGTGCCCCCTTAATAACCACCATGCTGTGCTCCCTTCATGCTCATACTACGTTGTGCCCATTCTTGCATACACTGTTTGTGCCCATCATGTGTCTCCAGCACCCCCAGTACTCCCATCATGTGCCTCCAGCACCCCCAGTACTCCCATCATGTGTCTCCAGCCCCCCCAGTACTCCCAGCATATGCCTCTAGCCAGCCCCCCAGTGCTTCCATCATGTGCCACCAGACCCCCACCCCAGTATCCCCATCATACATACCAGTACTCCTATAATGTGCCACCAGTCCTCCCATCATGTGCCTCCAGCCCCCCCAGTACTCCCATAATGTGTCTCCAAACTCCCCCCAGTACTTCCATCATGTGTCTCCAGCCTCCCCTCCAGTACTTCCATCATGTTCCACCAGACTCCCCAGTACTCCCATCATGTGCCTCCAGCCCCCCCAGTACTCCCATCATGTGTCTCCCATTATTGACTTCCAGCAGCCTCCACCCTCAGTACTCCCATCATGTGCCTCCAGCAGCCCCCTCCCCCCAGTACTCACATAATGTGTCTCCAGTCTCCCCCCAGTACTCCCATAATGTGACATCAGCGGCTCTATGTAACGGCCGCGGCAGTTCATGAAGGAAATGTATGAGCTGCCTGCCGGAGGAGGAGGAGCGCCGCATCCCATCCCCTTCCCTCTTACAAGGGTTCCCCACGTTGACCATCATACTCCGACGCTTATGCCAGCGGGGGAAAGTAGGCGGAGGGGAGCGCCTCTCTGGCTTGGCTTCCCCTGCCGCGCTTACCCCGCTTACTGGGTTCCGCCGGCCCTGGAAACAGTTTATAGATGTTATCCTCAAGGTGTGTCCTGCAGCTTCCCTTTATCTTTGGTCAGTGCTTCATAGTGGATTCCAGATTTTAAGATATAAAAGTATATCATAAGGTATCCCTGTGTGGTATCTTAAAAAGTTGCAACCACACACACACAATGTCATATACTCACAGTGTGTGTCCCTTGCAATTTTCACATATGGAACCGCATCCACAGATAAGAACGCCACACCACTTACACACACAAAGTGCATAATGGGGTGTCTGGAAGGGAGGGCACATGTGTTTCCGCACCTAACACCTATAATTTATATTCATGCACAGATCAATGGTCGGAGGGACTGCTATATCGCATGTCTTTGTTAAGGCTGCATTATGGCAGCTTATCTGTCATGAAGTCTGCACAAGATAGGAGAGATACAGGAGGAGATCACTCCCCTCTTTTGTGCGGACTATAAGAGACACATATAGAGCATGGTTGCCAACTCTCCCTGAAAATCAGGGAGTCTCCCTGAAGAGCAGATGATCTCCCTGACTCCCTGAAGTGTTGGGATTAGAGTTTGGGATCAGTACTGGTACTGTGTAAGTAGAGAGGGCAACAAGTATACCAGTTACTTCTTTTCCTGGCATTCAAATTTACCGGGCATTCAATAAAGTCTGCTACAGCCATTCAGAAGATTATGAACCTTTACTATTAGAGTAATAACAAAACTAATATTTACACTGTGCGTGTCCTTCAATAATAAAAAAAAAACCCCACCCCACCAGGACTCAGTAACATGGCTGATTTTCCTGTCAGAACACAGAAGAAAATCTGTGTGAGGGAAGTCAGCCATCTTGTTCCTCTCAAGTGAAGCCTGAGTACACCTAGAGCTGTCAGTTGACATGTGCAACACTATGATATTTCCTATATTTATAATGGGGAATATTTTTCCAAACTAAAAAAAAAATGTATTATTTTTTCACAATTCTCTCCCCCAATAGGCTCTCCACAGTAACATTATCTTCCTAACAAAAATAACAAACAAAAAAACTGTTATGCCTTCCTTAAAAGCTGACACAACATGTAGACTTTAAAAAAAAAACATTTTCTAATTTGAAATATTATGTTTGCATTATTTTTCTATAAAATTTGGCATGAAGCACCCACAGATGATTCTCTGCAAAGAGGTGCAAATTCCATGTGTAAAATCATTTCTGATATATAGCCCCTCAAAGACCATACTCCCCTGTCACAGATAGTCAATGGCAGAATATTGTTTGTAAGAGTCAATATTAATGTAAGGGCATGACTGTGTCCTTAATAGTAATAACTATAGCTTTACACGTGTCAACTCTGTAAGCTTTTGGTAATATCTTAAAACAGTTCTGTTTAATTTACTTTTCCTTTATGTACTATTAGAGTTGAAGGCAGAGCAAATCCTTTTTTTTTTAATCTCTAGTTTAACCTGCTTGCCATTGACATTGTTACAGCCTGTGGGTTTCAAAGGGTAAAATGATTAGAATGTTGTTTGAAAAGATCAGCATTATATTGACATTAGCCAACTTACATCCGAACATATATATTGGTGTTAGGAAACCTTTACAAATGATTTCTATAGTGAAGAGAATAATATATTATATTTAACAAAAGAAAGTACATATCAATGTATAACTGTCTAGAAAGCTTGTGCCACATGAGAGTGTCTGTTTCTACTAAGTGACTCGAGATTCCTTTGTTTCCTTCAATCAGCTTTGATTAACAGCCATAGGGCTCTATTTACAAATATCAGATCACTGCATCTTGTATCAATAATAGACATTTATTGTGTAAACGGCCATTATTTATTTGTAACATTTACAAAGTGTTGGAGCGAAGATTCTTACTTTGAAAGTAAAAATAACGCCATTTGAGGATGGCGTTCTTGGAAGAATTCTGAAGTTCTCCCCATTTAATTTCCTTGTTCGTCCCCTAATATCTGTTATTAGGAGGAGGAAAAAGAAGGTATATATGGTGACACCGCTAGAATATTGGTATATGTGTAAAAAAAAAAATCACACCTTTTTTAAAATAAATTAAATAGTGTAAAAAAAAAATATAATTATATATTTTTAATAAAATTGTTCAGTGTGTGGTCTCCGTGAGCACCGCAAGCATGCTTGTTGGAAGCAGTAAGTCTCCTCTTAATAACCAACTAAATAAATAATTTGATTTTATTTAAAGCCCCCATTTTAAATGATTTACATAAATAATGAAACATTTAACCCTTTACTAGCATACAACTAATGTAAAACTTGGACATTGGGCTGGACCCAGACTTAAGTAAGTGCTTGAAATTAGTTATTCCTGGGCTAAACCATGTTGATTGCAGGGGGAGTCAAGTTAATTGTATTCTTTGCATGCAGGGGTATATCTATAAATTGCTTACTGCACAGAGATACTGACCAGCTTTACTATCACACTGTTATTTAGACTTGGGATAGGAAACATCACCTCTCATCTCTAATACTGTTTGCAACAGATGAAATATAACTCCCCTGCAATCAACATGGTTTAGCCCAGGAGTGACTAAGTTCAAGCACTTACTTGAGTCTGTATCCAGCCCATTATTTGTAACTCTTCAACTAAGCTGCTAATGATGAATAAGATATGGCCAAGCTTTGCAAGTAATCTCCAGTGAATGTATCCAAACCAACAGAGAGATGTTGATGTATATAGATTATATCAGTGGTCGAAATGGAAATTTAGAAGTGACAGTAAAAAAATATAAAAATAATAGAAGTGAATGGAGATTTCTAGCTGTACAATTAAATCAATGGGAAAAGTGACAGTATGGCTTGTCTCCGTATACACCGCCACTTCCAGCTCTGGATTGTATACAGTATGAAGAGCGTGTACAGATTCACAGCTATTACAACTATTGTGTAAAAAAGTATTTTAACTGGCTCTGCGTCTACGGGAGAAGAAAGAGGGGTTTCCAGTTGCCTGGAAGTTTCCCTCAACTATCAGTGGGGTGCTTGGGAAATGAGTACACTTGATGGTGTTTACTAACTCTGCTGAGAACAGCCTCTTTATGGCTGTTCTCTGTCTATGTGGAATTCGGCTGTCAGACCGGCAATGTGCATGCTAGATGTTACATAACGGATCTCCATATGTACTGATCCGCACTTGTGCCTTATATGTGTAAGTCACTTAAACTCCACAAGAGAGAGGGGTATAACAGGGGAATTCACTCCCCTCTTTTGTGTGGACAACCTGACCTTTGTGCGTAAACATGCAGAGGTTAGAATTTGGTCCTATATCTATATTTTGTGACATTGCAATACATTCCTTTAAAATCCAAAACACTGTATTGCCTATAAAAATATAGACAAAATGTGTTACTATAGATATTTCTAATAACAATAAAACTTGAAGGTTATATCTCAGAAATAATGTCAGAAATGACAAGTTTTACCTAATTTTTTGCTAATTTCTAAAATTTAATAAAAGTGCATTAATTTGTTTTCTTTGTAACTAGAAAAAACACACAAGAAAATCAATACATAATTAATAATGAAGTTAGTGCAAGTGTTTATACAAACACACACAAGGGGCCATATTTACTAAGCTGCGGGTATGGAAAAATAAAGATGTTGCCCATTGCAACCAATCAGATTCTAGCTCTCACTTTCCTATTACATGTTTGAGAATGTCAGCTAGAATCGGATTGGTTGCTATAGGCAACATCTCCAGTTTTCCAAACCCGCAGCTTAGTAAATCTGGACCAAGGGCTGGATTTGTCTAAGGGCCACACAAGAATTCTCTGGATCCAGACTTTCATACTGGGTGCTAGATGTACTAAACTGCTCAAAAGGAAAACTGGAGATGTTGCCCACAGCAACCAAGCAAATTTTAGAAAACATTCTCTAGTATGTGATAGGAAAGTGAGAGCTAGAATCTGATTGGTTACTATGGGCAACATCTCCACTTTTCCCTTTTTTCCGCAGTTTAGTATATCTAGCCCTGGAAGTATTTTTACAAGCTTCCCAACAGCAGACAGGGCACTTTAGAATATGGAAACTGTACAGTGAGAGCATGCCAAGCAGCCTGTGCTATATTCAGACTTCATTTTAAGTGAAATGAGACGGATTGTAAATTTGTACATGCGAGAGAAGTGACCTATCTCCCCTTCCTCTACCTAAGCTTACCTGCCCTCCCCATCTTCATCACTGAGCCTTCTGTTTGTTCACCCTCTCTCACTTAGCATGTTAACTCTCATGAGAAGGGTCCTCCTCCCTCCTGTCATCATCTCTCTACCCTGTCCTCATCACTTCCCACCTTTTTCTCTCTACTGTCTATCTCTCTCCTTATTCATCTGCTCCCACACACACATCCAGCATCTTTATTTTATCTTACATATTCTGCTATTTTTTTTACTTTATTTCATTTTTGATTTGTACATGCATTGTATTCCTTATTCGTGTTTTCATACCCTCTATTAATTATTATATTGTATATGTCACTATTGGCTTTGCTATTGCCTCTGTACTGTGCTGCGGATACTGTGTGGCGCCTTATAAATAAACGTTAAGAATAATAATTATAATAATATCTCTGTCCGCATGGAAGGCTGGATCAAGCCATTATCTGGGGTTGGATCCTGGCTGCTGCTGCACTCAGGGCTCCGAGCGCAGTGGTATTGTATTTCTAGATCCAGTCCTAAGAGAGTATTCAGTCCAAACAAGTCTCTTATAAAACAACTGAAAATATTTTCTTTAGGGTATTCATAAGAGCAATGTATATATTAGACAGACAATCCATGTTTTTCGTATATTTTTATCTTGCATAGATCGTTAGTTGCCTGCAAAGTAGTTCTACATATGGGATTTGTAGTTCCTCCACAGTTAAAAAGGCCACTATTGTGATAATGCTTTAGGGGATAAATGAAATTGCATTTAGTACTGATATAAGTGCCTGTGATTATTTAGAAACTTGTCTTTGAACATTTGAGGCTTAGGGAAATACCCTCCTATAAATGCACCAGGATGAGCTGTAACAGGATTATCTGTTGGAAGTTCCAGCACAAAACCCTTTTTTTTTTTCTTCCCAGTTAAGATCTAACAAACTGAATGCATTCATTAACGTCATACCTTAAAGTGGGTGAGGGGCGCCAGCGCTTGTTATTCCCCAGGCACTCTGGCATATTATAGGACAACATGCGACAGGTTCAACTATGATCATAGATAGTCCTTGGGCTAGGCATGTCGCTGCAAACCTGTTTGTGAGACGTGATGTCTCCAGTGCCACTCCCAACCATCTACAGCACCTTTTCCATGGTGTCTGGGTGTTTTATAGTTTACAGAAACGCACAGCCTGGTCTACTAAACCTTCAACTTGTTTCCCTAGAAATACATTTCTATTTATATAAAAGTTTACTTTTTAAAACTTGATAGACATTATCACTATAAGCAATCAATTCCTTGTTCTTATTGCAGTTTAACTTATCATCTGCATGGACATATTTTATATTTCAGATAAACATGTGATGTTCAAGTTAGCAGGATATGAAACTAAAGGACGTGGGAGACTTTTTACATGTTACTGATAGAAGAGGGAGATTGTTAACGATTCAGTGCTCAAAGAGAATACAGTAGCTGACCATAATGTTGCCAGTGAATTTTTCTCTCTCTGTCTTTGCTATTTAAATGAAACACTGTTTCTTTTGAAAGACAATTGTTGCGATACACTCCATAGAACAGCTTATTCATCTTTTTCGTAATACACTGGAGATGTCCTTTGAAAAGACTTCACAGCTTGAAAATTCATCCAAATCTCAGGTTTATGATCTGAAGACTTAAAAAACAGACAGAATACAGCAACAGATAGTATTTAAAAGCATATCCATAGCAAGTGTTAATAATCGCACTCCTTGGAGTGTACCCAGTATATGGTGTCATAATTGTGGAATCTAACACAGGAGAACTTCATCTGATCTTTAAAACCTGTTTGGCGTAGAGTGACCCACAGTAAAGGTCAATGGACACCCCATATTGTCCTTACTGAAAAGACGTCACGATCATTTAGGGATCATTCACACTGATAGTGACACTTAGCTGATGAATACACACTTCTCAAACTAGAGAACATCATTTTATTTTTTTTTAATAAAATAGTAGAGCACAAAAATAATTGTATGTTACAAATATATATATATTTATATATGTACAGCAAAAAAAACAAAAAAACAACTGTGTGTATTCCACGCAACAAAGAGCAACACCATATACAAAGTTTCCCTTTGCGGTATCTAGTGCTTTTTGATCTATTCATGGCAAGTATTTGTTTCACAATAGAAAGAGTCAATAAGCCCTTTGAATTGATCCATCTCTTTTTTTAACCAAACAGTCCCAACGTGTATAACATTTGGCTTGATTTCCATTAAAAAGCCACAGGGTAGGACTAAAAGACTTCCAAGGGATGGACCCCTCAGTTCTTTTGTCAAGGAACCTCTTTTGTTGCCCTGCTTCCAGAAACCTACATGTTTCTGGTTTTAAGTAGTGGGGGAGTAAATAAATATTGCACTTTATTTCCCAGTGACAGGACTAAACACTGCGGTTATGTCTTTAGCTTTTCAAAGTCACAGAGGTCAGAAGCTCATGGAGAGAGAACAATATATTTTTTTAAGCAGATGGGATTGATTGTATACAATATATATATAGATATATTAACTGTCCATAACTATTAGCAGAGTTCCCAGGCTCTTGCAGGGAACTACTTAACTTCTCTGAGAAAACTACTGGATACACCAGTTCAATAAATGCAATTGTTAAACATCATTCTAATAGAGACGATAAATCTGGCCACACAAATTAGTAGTATAAGTTGGCATTTCATGGAAAGTCCTCCTTCCCACTGAATAACTGAATTCAAGTTGGTTTAAAGTCTTTTTCTTTTGCTTTTTTGTAAAGTGGTCAGTTTACCTTGGCTTGCTTCATCGCAATGATAAGCCACATCTGGCCATGCTCACACACAGGTTGGAGGCTGCAGGGCTGATTCATATTTCCCCTGGTAGATTTTATGCGGGTGTTTTTTAGGGTAGATACCTGCACTTGTGATGACGCTGGCAGGTTTTCTCCTACTCCTTTTCTTTAACCTCTTACTGAAGACATTCTGCCATGACTGTAAAGTTTTAGATGTCCATATCCACATGCCACTTGTAATTCCCACAATTAATAGCATAAATATTTTTACCATGAAAATTTCTACTGCTGGTATAGAGTTTGTCATAGTACAATCCAGAGTCTTTGTCTGACTGTTGACTTTACATTTGTCTTGTGTGGCTAATATTTTCCAAAAGTCCATATTAAGTCGTTCATAAAAGTAGCATGCAATTACACAAGTGGCTGGGACTGTGTAGAGGACAGAGAACACGCCAATCCTCACCATAAGTTTCTCCAGTTTGTCTGTATTTTCCCCTCCTGTTTTCATGACTTTCCTAATGTGAAAAAGAGCCACAAAGCCAGACAGGATAAAGGATGTGCCTATAATGAGGTAGCAAGCCAAGGGGATAAGCACAAAGCCTGTGAGGGCATTAACATCCATGCTTCCAACATAGCAGACCCCTGTGAGTTCATCACCAGCCACTCTCCTCATCACCAGGATAATGATGGTTTTCACAGCTGGGACAGCCCAGGCAGCCAGGTGGAAATAACTACTGTTTGCCTCAATGGCCTCATGCCCCCACTTTTTGCCAGCAGCCAGGAACCATGTCAGTGTCAAAATCACCCACCACAGAGAGCTAGCCATGCCAAAGTAATACAGGATAAGAAACACTATGGTGCAGCCAGTACTTTCCAGGCCCTCCTGGATGACATAAAGCTGCCCGCTGTCTCTGTCACAGGCTATGCTGTCAGCTCCAGCAAACAGACGAATTATGTATCCTATAGAGTACACACAGTAGCACATGGACAGGAAAATAATAGGCCTCTCGGGATACTTGAAGCGCTGAGGATCTATGAGGAAAGTAAGTACAGTGAAGGCGCTGGAGAAGAAGCAAACGATGGACCAGATAGCAATCCAAATGAAAGCAAACTTCTTGTCGTCCTTGCTCCAGTAGACATCCACCCCAGAAGTGCACAGAGGGGCACAAGATGCACTTTTCTCCACGTGGTGAAACTTTCCTGAGTTCTCACAGATCGTTCTGCTTGGGATCTCCTTGGGCTGCGTGTCCTGACCATGGCTGGGTCTCTGGGGCCTAAATATTGGAGGCAGGATGCTAGACCCTCTGGGAGATTCATCAGAGCCATTGTTTGGGGCTTCCATGCAGAGGTAGTTGGGATCATTTTTGTTAGGCAGTTTGCTGCAATCCAGAGAATCCGGCCACTTAAAATTAAACTGCTCCATAATAGGGGAACACTTGCTTCTTGCCTGCTCACACATCACCCTGCAAGCAGGGATTGGGGTGGACACCTGCTCTGTGCACATTGGAGCATAGAGAGAGCACAAGAAGAACTTCAGATGGCTGTGACAGCCATACTCCACGAGCGGGACAAACTCATAGAGCTGGATGGCTGCTTCTCCCTGGTTTTCATGTCCCATCAAGTTGGGCATCCTGGTCATGTTGTAACCAATGTCTTTACACATCCGAATTTCTATGGCTTGGCACTTGCCATCACCAGTTCTGTCTGTGTCTATGGAGCTAATCCCTGAGCATAGGTATATTCCAAGCAGTAAAAGCAGTGCTGATTTGGATAGCTGTGCTGTTATATCCATGTCTGCAGCTCACAAGGGAACAGTCCTTTATAGTGTTTAGTCACAGGCTGAGATAATACAGCGTGACAGAGACGGAAGTCAAAGCTGCATAACTGCTGTATAAAGAAGCAACAGCGTCTATCCAGCCCGGGGAGGAGGACGGTGCCTGCAGAGATCCAGCTCCACACGCAGGATCCGCAGCCCGATTTCTATCCAGGAGATGCGGGGAGTTGCAGGGATGGGCTGGATGCTCTTTGTGGAGTTAGTGGTGTCCTCCCAGGGGTGACAGTCTCCTCCACTCACATGTTCCTGTCCAGCTGCCCCTAACTCCTTGTGCCAGGCTCAGTGCGCCTCTTCCCAGAGATCGGTGCCCAGACACTCCTCCTTACTCCTCTCTCTCTCTCTTTCTCTGGAGCCTAAGCAGCTGTTTTGGGGGCTGTGTCCCAGGAAGAAACAGAAAACCTGTTGGAGATCCGCCTTGCAGACGACATCTACTTTGCATAAGAAAGGTGAAGCTGACACGTTGATGGAAGGGCTGCAATCCCACACTTTCCCTGCTCCACCTCCTCCCTCCCCGGGGAACTCACAAAGTAGTCGCCCTCCAGTGCAGGTAGGAAGTGAGGGGGCAGGTAGTGGGCATAACTGTTTGTACACAAACAAATGCCCTTTGAACCTGGGTTTTCTGTATTTGTTTAGTGCAGGGGAACACAATGACTTACAGTTTATTGCCACTTTCACAGCTAGCTTCAAGGGCTATAAATGCTCATTGTTGCCAATTGACCCTCACCCATTGAATGTACAAAACTGTAAGGCAGACTTTATTTATATGTGATGGACATGGGAGCGTTTCTATTGAAGTGTTTAGGCAGGGAACAGTTAATGCACATCCACAGTGAGAAATACATCTTGGGGTAGATTGCTAATGCTACTCATATTTATTCATTTATCTTTCTCCCCTTTGTCTATTGACACCCCGATCCCTTTCAGGACACAAAGAATAACGTATTGCATAGGAGCCAGCAGGGCACATTCTGGGAGAGAGGTTTAATTGCCCTACTGACCCAGTCTCGGAAGGTGGCATCATCTATCACATATCATCTTTAGAAAAAGCACAGTTGCAGTTTCTCTGCCCCCTCCTGGAGCACATTGAATTACTTTGCCACCTTATTATAAAGTAGTGGATGGAACGTAGCGAACAGACTGATGAACTGACAAAGGCTTCTATAAAACATGCAGGCTGCTCCTGCTGATCCCCTCCAAGAAAGCTGCTAGTGTAGTATCATAGATGGTGTGAGTGCTGGGGAAAGCGATTTCACACTGGAAAACTGCTGCTTGCATGTGAAACCTGGGAAATGCTGACAATGTTTATTTACATTGAAGTAAAGACCCTTCCCTTACCACAGAGCCTACCACTTATCAGTAACATCACTAGGACAAACATCAGCCTCGGCTGTTCAAAGACTCACATTTGTAGTCAAACTAATCTTACACGATTATCCTAATTATCTCTACATCAACCACTGGTCACTTTGATTCAAAAGACCCGCACCCACTTTATGAGCACATTAAAGGGTATTTATTTATGGATGTTAAAAATAAAACTTCTTGGTTATCTAACAAAACATATGTCAAATAAAAGTCAGCTTTTTCTAGTCATTGATATAGTGATGCAATATAGGCACATAAAGATTGTAAGGCTACAAGAAGAAGCTAATTTAAAATGTGCAAACAAAATTAGAGATTTTTAACTGAACTGTAAATTACAGTTTATCATGAAAATGTGTTACAAAAGAAATACTATTTATTTTTACGTTATAACATTGGTTTGTCTTAATACACATATACTATTATGTCATATACTCTGCTCTAATCTAAAGTTCAGACCTACTGTTGTATTTATTAAAAATAACCTCATGCTGACCCAGACAACAGGATGTATAATCTCTCTCCCAAAGGGAACACAAGTTAGGGAAATAAGTAAGTGGGGCAGACCTGTATACCTAATAAGGGAGGGGGGCTGGATGGCTCAGTCAGAAAGGCTTTCCTGCGTGTGGGATTTAAGAAGTGCCCCCTGCTGCTAGCCTTGGCTGCAGCCTCCCACCCCCCTCTGGCAAATGTTATGGAGAATTGGAAAGAATTTTATGGTTGCCTTTAGTATGTCTTTTGTCTTCTTTGAAGAATGACTTTGGACATTTTATTTACATATTTAAGCACGGATGAAAGGGGAAAAAGAAAGCATTTACTTCGTTGTGGGAATTGAGATATGTTTAAATTAATGGGAAATCTTATTAGACCTTACACACTTCCAGTGTGGAAAATGTATATTTTTAATGAAACTTTGCAATTAAGCAGCATTTTCTAATAGCAACCCACTGGTGCATCTTAGAAAGAAGATGCACTCTCTCCCACTCATAAATATTTGAAGAAGTGCCATTAATTGTTTATACCTCTAGGCTCTGAAAATATAAATCTCAATGAGAGCATATTTTACAAACTGAATATTTAATAGGGAATGTAAAAATTTAAAGCGTAGCTAAATATTTTGTAGACATAATGCGGCAGCAGCATGTAATATTGCTAGATCACAGGCAGACAGACGGTAAGTAACCTCTCCGATGCTTTAGTTATGGATGTGAAGCAAAGTGATGTTTGTTTAGTGTGTGTTACAGTCAGTCTACATTTACTCTGCTCCAGCATTGCTGTTGTTGTGGGGGATTAGTAACAAACGCCAGCTCCCTGGAGAAGAAATATGTTGACAATTCCACGTTAAAAGCAAAGTAAATCATGGTTTCCTAAAGTTACAAGTTAATTAAAACTGTCAAGGTCAGGAAAAAATATTATTTGCTAATTTGCTTAGGTCTTATTACAAAATATACATGTGGGATATGTGCTGAGAGTTATACAACCCTCAATAAATACGTGGAGTACGTTTCAATTTTAGAGCTTTTCTAATCAGATTAAATAACAATTATCTGGACAGTGGGTCATTGGCTTCATAGCATTGATTCTTCAATATCAGGAGGCTTACATTTGTCTCCACTACAACAACTCTGAAAACATTTTGAAAATAAATATTGTACTATTTCCATGATTAAATGAGATTTAGTTTTGGTTTGCTGCAGTCTAGATAAAATAATAGCATATATTTATAGACAATCAAGAGGAGAAAATGTCCATCGTATCAATTCCAAGTTCTGTCACGATCATATTTCAAAAGTACAATAGATAAATAACAACTTTTTCTCAACAGAAACTTCATTAAATATACCGTATTGTACAGGAGCATAAGAACATTTATAGGTTGGAGGCAGTTATCATTTTGTTTTGATGCCTCTAAATTGGGCCTGGCTTATTTTATGGGCCAGCAATTAATTTGATCATGACACCTGCAGAAGTACCCCTAGAGCTTCCTCTGCTTCCCACCATCCTTCTTACGTGTGTGTGTGTTTGGGGGTTACCCTCTTGCCCAAACTTACCTCTTTGCCCATACTGTTCTGACATTCCTTCTTTACAATAACAAAATGAATATCTGTTCACTTTATATGTGCACATTTTCAAAAGCAATGTAGTACATATTAAATAGTCACCTTAAGACAACATAATATATTAACATTAGCTCCTACAAATAACTTGCTTAATATTTTAGAATGCTCAAAAACTGTTTGAATACAGGAAAATCCTGTCCACTTGCTTCCCTTTCCTTTAATTCTGTGTACCCTTTCATGTTTTCTGATGGTTTTACAACTTGCATATTAATAAAAAAAACAAAACGGGTTGTGAATCCAGCCCATTTTGCATAAAAACATGTAAAATGTAAAAAAAAACACCTATTTTCTTTCAGTTACAGTTTTTAAAGTAATTTTTTTTGTTACTGTAATTGATTTAGGCCTAAGAAATCCTGTAGACACCAACACTCCCAGCGATAGGGCCAGATTTACTGAGCTGTGGGTTTGGAAAAGTGGAGCTGTTGCCTATAGCAACCTATCAGAATCTAGCTCTCATTTTCTTTTTACATACTAGAGAATGTCAGCTAAAATCTGATTGGTTGCTATGTGCAACATCTCCTCTTTTCCAAACCTGCAGTTTAGTTAATCTGGCCCATAGTCACAGTACAATTCTTCATAGTTTTTAGAACCTCTCACATTAGGGTATTCGTATTTTAACAATAATGCAGTGTTCACAGTTGTTGGCTAATATAGTGGCTAATTTATAGCATTAAAGAAAGCAATTTGTTGTAAACAGCGCCTTATGTGCTGCCTTATTTTATAAATCTGCTGGAATAAGTCATACAAATAAAATGCATGCATGCAGCATGGGACCACTGGAATGTTCACAATACATTTTTTTTTGTCTGACAACAAGTGATACAAAGTAATTATGTTGTGATATCTGGGAATGGCAGCTCTCAGTGCTGTTGGCACAGTCAGGATAGTACTCCCACACTAGTTATTGAGTTCAGTAGGAGGTGGTGAAGTAATGGCACACCAAGGTCATAAAATGGATGGCTGACCTGTACCATGCTGCTTCTCATAGAATTTAGCTGGTCACTTTAATGGTGCTTCCCTTGAAATGTGGTTTGAAATATTACCAAAGGTTCTGCGGGGTGCATTAGTGTGAATTGCAAATCAGAACATTTCTCTAATCCCTCTTTCATAGGCTGGCTTTGGATCAGTGGAGTCTTAGGGACTCCCCACTGCTTCTGGCTCAGGAGGAACCATTCACTAGTGAAGCTTCACTCCTCTCTTCCCACACTCCCAAAAACAATACCACAGACAGACACCCTCCAACTAAATTAGATTAAATTCCCTCTCTTCCACAGCACATTAGCCTTTTCACTGCCCGGAATGTATTATTCCTCTCCTTTTCTATATACTGTATCCTACCTTGCTTTCCTTGGAAGTGTGGATGCTATCCCTTTTTCTTTCAAGGTGGAAACCAGGTCTTTTATATCAAGTGTTAAGTCTGATCAGCAGCTCTACACTACAGAGCCTGCAGCAGAGTCTGTGGTGTGGTTTTACTTTAGCTTCAGTACAGGAAAAAAGTATTTTTAACTCTATTTTACAGTTAATATCTTTGATGTTATTGATGACATTAAAAATAACCCAGTAAAGGGCAAAGTAAAATGTATATGTTAAAAAAGAAAGAGGAATTTAATGCATACGCATTCACACTTAAATACTTAGGAAATTCCATATGCTTAAGTTAAAAAAACGTAAAATAGTTAGTGGTTATCAGGAAATTTGCTTGTGCAAGGGGGAGTAGTTAAAATGTCAACGCACAGCTGTAGTGCGGAACAGTGCTAGCGTATCTATATTGAATGTATAACAGGTTTAGTGTATGAGATGCTGCAGCAATGGTTACCAGACTTTCTTCATTTGAAGCACTCATTGTGCCACAATAATTTTCTCAAGGCATCCCCAATTTAAAAGTAGAGCTTTACATACCACACAGTAGCGTTACATAGGTTCTCAAAAAAGTGCCTCATATACCATTATTAGCCCCAAATAGCGCCATCTTGACCCCTATTAATGGCTTTCCTCTGTCTATCCAGACCTCTTGCACTATCTTAACATGCTCCCCTTCTCCATATATTAAGGCCCAATCTTCCACCATTCAACTACATTTTCTACTTACCTTTTGCATATTTCCTTCTGTGCTGGCAGTTGGCAGATGTCTGATTTAGATGGCTGTACTAAGGTGACCTTAGGTCATGCCAGTGGTTATTCTCTCCCTTTCATTACCCAGAACACCAGTGCAGTATGAGGATCTGCAATTAGAGAAGCTGCACTACGCTGACGTCAGTTATCAATGTATCACAGGCACTCTCCCTGCAGGTCCCAGATGTGAACAGCTGTGGATTCGCAGCTCCTGTGTTAGTAGGACCAGACTGATTATCTGACAAATGCCAGAAAAGTCCAATGAAGAGTCTGATGAAGGCCAAGCCGGTAACCACTGCTGTTGTAGATAGTTGGCCGGCAGTAGCAGGTATCAGTGATTTGTTGCTTTTTGCAGCATCAGATGTCATTAGAATTGTTGCAGGGAACTGTTAATGTCTCTATAGATTAAGGGAAAAGTGCCTGCAGTTTTTTATCAGTAATCAGTCACTAGGTAAGTTAAGGTGAGGTTACTGCCTGCTGATGGAAACTTGCTCTGTGTGCAATTCTAAGATTCTTTCAGTGCCATCAGTGACGGTGGAGGGAGCTGAGAATCACTGTACCTCTGCAGAAGACAAGGTAAGTTACGAGCTTCACCTCTCTCTCATTTAAGTCCCAATA
>WWET01001754.1:295641-311793 GCA_011038615.1 Limnodynastes dumerilii | reverse complement strand
CTGTACCTTTGCAGAATATATATAATATATATATATATATATATATATATATATATGGCACTGGGAGTAGGGGGTCTCTTATGCTGGATGCTGGTCCAGGCCCAGGAAAAAAACACACCTGTGTCACTTAGTAAGTGATTTGGCTGCACATATTTTAGGTAGTTGTCAGGACTTCTTCTTCTGCAGCAGTATCTGTTGCTATGTGATGTGGCCATGTCTTTTGCAGAAGCAGTTTTCCAGGGTGGATCTGGACCCTTAGAATCAGGTGTATTTGTGGACTCATTATTATTGTTTTTGGCTACACTCATAAAGGCTGTACTTGCACCTGTTTAGTGCGCAGGTGCACAACGGGAGCAACCACAAAAACAAATGCCAAGGGGCAGATCTGCCTGTGGTCACCTCCTTGAGCTCTGTGCTAGTTCCAGTATAATAAAATGAGAAAGTGGGTGCAGCAGCAGCCATGTTTCTCTCCACTTCATCCTAAAATCCTGAACCAGCTCAGGGCTGTTTAAGTGTAAGACGGAGGAGATTTTAATGAAAGCCCCTATTCTTAGGAAGAACACAGCACTGCACATCTAACAGTTGATAAATCGGTCTATATAAGGCATAAAACACATTTTGCATACACTACACTATTCTGATTATTTATTTTATAAGAATAAAAAGCAGCATTTTGCCACATTTTACTCAGTGTATTAGAATTTATTAAGGGTTTTTTTTTCTTTATTTTAAAATCTTTTATTATAATTAAACAAAACTTTATTTTATTTTAATAAATTTGAATTCATTTTATTAAAAAAATACTTTGTAACCTGCAAACTGCATACACCTCAGCCTATTGGCCTTATCTATCTGTGTGCATGTTTGTGTGCATGTTTGAAAGACATTCTCATTTTCCCTATTCATCCTATACAAACTCTGGATAAGGCACTTTTTCTGCACAAAAACTCAGGCTCAACTCCATAGCTTACAATGCAATAGTATCCATTTTACTCTCAACAGCAAGTAATTAATACTTCTGACATTTATAAATAACAGTTCCCTTTAGATTCCTCTGAGTTGACATATGAGAATTGACTTTGTGAAGATGTGCCTGCTATTAGTGATGAAAATATGAGCCCTAGGCAATAGGAGAGAAAAATATGGTTATTCTGGAGTCATTTTCAGGATATACAAGGAGATTTAGCAATCACAACATAAGATATGTCTCAGCATCCCATGACATCAAAGACTGAATAAAGAGTTTGGATGTTAACCTTTTTATAAGGGTGTAAATGTAGAGAGTTTTGCCCTGTGGAGCAGACAAGCCACTGTAGTGATGTGAGGGGGGGAGAGACTTTTTTCTTGCTCTGTAATTTATAGTTGAGATAAGAGACACCACTTGCACAACTACAATTCTGTTTGCATAATTTTAATTTGTCCCTACTGCAGTTCAGCATGATTTTTATAGAGGTTTCCCCTTGTCCCTGTTTTTGCTGTTATTTCTCTGGATCAGCCCCTGTATAAGGGAGTGTTCTCAAAAAAGCCGATGCAGAGGACCTGATCTACCAGCGTATGGTTCTGCTCATCTGAGGCCAAGAACTCTCTTTCAACGGGACTTGCTTCTGGCACTTTCTCCAACATTGGATCTCACTATGGAAGTGGCTCCTATACAGGAGAGAAAGGGAAGGGTTGTCCTAGGTCCTCTCTACAACTGAGTGTGCCTCACCAATTTCAGGACGCCTTGTACATGCCAAGGAATGTGTGACTGAGTGTACACACTGCAAGACAAACTTCACTTGCAATGTGTAGCTATGTATATAAGTTAGTGCAGATAAGATGCTGAATAGCCTAATTGTTATTCCAACGTAAAAGTTCTTTAAGCATTAGTTTAATAAGTGTGCTACTTGCACTAATACTTATTCAAACCACAATAACAGTCACGCTCTGCCCGTAATATTTTTACATGGCATTAATATGTGAGCAGCCAGGAAGCCCTGCAATGTAGGTGGACGATGATGGTGCCGCCGCCTGATAATTAATAAAGAAGCACCACTTGATAAAGGGCTTGTCGGCCCGAAATGCGTCGTGGAAATTGACTCTCATACTTACCTTATATAATCCCTGGATATGTTTCTCCTGCATTGCCTTGTGAACTTATTTCGGGTCCATCTTTATTCCACCAGTGTGCCTCCCAGGACTTGCACATATGAAGCCGGAGTTCTAGTGTCCATGGACAGCAGAAGGGCCACCTATATTGTTTTAAGCAAAGTGTTCTTATATTTGTTTTATGTGTATATTAGAATGTTCAGTAAAGATTAATTATTTTTATCTGTTTTTCTCTCATTTATGATTGTTCCATTGGGAGTTTCTTGGATACAAATTCCACCTTTATGGACATTGGTTACATCACCTTTATTGTACATTGTAGATAGTATTATTCATGTAGAATCTGCCGTTGATTCATATAATTAAATTATTTATTTATTAATTAATTCATATATATTTTTACTTCAGGTTTTATCTTTTGGGGGCCGGACACCCTCAGTGTTTTGTGGTTTGCAGCAGGTTGGACACATAGCGCTGGGGAGGCACTATACCTTTTCCTTTCGTTTGGATTTTGCCCTTACATACAAACCTAATTTCTGTGCTATACCCATTTTATGCAGGCACAGAAATCTTCAGGTAGAGTCTTGTGCTTCTAACTTCATACAAGTGGCCTCCTCTGACCTATACAAATGTTAGGATGTTAGCAGAGATACTGCTGCACAGCAAGTACAGCACACGTATAGCACAGAAGTAAACAAAAAAAAAAGTATATGCAGAGGTTTTGATGCTAAGAGGTGTTCTACAATAGTATAAACAAATGTGGACCTTCATTAAGGTATGGAACTTGGATCAGCAGCCATGTTTCTGTTCACATCTTCCCGGACTCCTGCACACAGCTAAAACAACCCTAAAAACATGCCACAGCTGACCCGAATTAATCAGACTAATAAAAAAAAGTTTAAAGTTTAAAAAGTACCTGTTTCAGCCTGTTACCAATGGTGAGAAGCTGCGGTGGCCTGAGGTTAGGGTTAGGCCTCAAGAAGGACAAAACAGGTGTTGATCTGGCAATAGAATAATTCATAGATAACTCATAAATACTATGTAGTATGTAAGATAATTTGCACCCCTTACATTGCAACATGGTGTGCTCAAGTCTACACTTATACCTTTTTTTTCCCTTGATCAAAGGTGTAAATGGTGCTCTGGATCAGCCCCTCTGATCGCTTGCTCTTCTGCCACAATGCCAAAATTTGGACATTATATAACATTTGACCAATTTGTTTAATGTTACGGTCGAACGCTGCAACCAGGAGTCTAACTAGGGCCTGGTTTTCACTAGAGCCCCTGATGGTGGGGATAGTCTGGGCTGCAGGACACCTAGCAAGTCGCTGCCACTGGAGGCAATGCCCGGGAGAAAAAGGATGAAGGCCAAGATGGAAACAGGGGAAGAGGTAAGTAAAGATGGACTAGGAAGTGGGAATAGGCAGGGTCAGAAGGGCCTGACCTGCGACGCATACCACTGAACATGGAACAGAGACGAGGACGGTAGCAAGCTACTGGGTACAAGGACTGACAGGACGGACTGAAGGCAAGCACAACACCAGGCAAACAGGGACTCCGGAGGGTAACACAAACTGGCACACAGGAGAAGCAAGGACCGGTGGGGATGGAGATAACACTGGGAAGAGAGCAAGAGAGACTGGAACACTGAAGGGTTACTGGCAGGAACAGGGCAGGATAATAAGAAGACTCAGGAAATGGCACAGAGCACAAGGCAAAGGCACTAGAAAACAGAACAGCAGGTCACAGGACTGATCACTCAGATGCTATAACCAGCACTGTTTGAGAGACAGAGCCGGTCTGATAAAGAGGCTGCTGACCAATGATTGGTTTAGCAGCCAGAACAGATCCCCTATGATAGGACGTTTCCCAGGCATGGGGAAAACAACCAATGAGAAGAGAAGTGGAGCGTGTGCCTGACCGAGGCTTCGGTGGTACTCCACGTGGCACTGTTTACATGCCGCGAATGGCATGTGCAAGAACGAGGAGAGGCAGAGGGGCCGGCAGGACCCGAAAGAGAGCAGCTAGCGGGGAGAGGCAGAAACGCATCTGTAAGAGGAACCAGCGGTGAGTACTGTGCATACCGCTCTAGCAGTGGCATGTAACATTTTATTGCCAAACAATATGCTCCTCTTTTGATAAAGGACCATCACATCCAACTGAAAATCGTGTGCTTTCCATTACATGTGGGTCATATTAGGGTTTTAAGCATTGCACAGTATAATATATGTGGGGTAAATTAGCTATCTGTGAATTATAAAAATAGCGGAACTCTGAGATTTTGGGGGTGATTCAGAGATGCGATTGTGAAAAGATCGCAAATATACGCACCTTAGTTAAGATCTTACCAGGTTACAGCCCACTGCATAAACAGTCACTCCCCTTGCACACAGCGGTAAAGTTAGACCAGACTAACCCTTTGTCTAGCCCTAACTCTGCGCTGTCATTTGGGATCTTAAGTGACGTGGGAGCGTTCATTTAAGATCCTAAGTGTCAGCCCGCGCCCACTTTCCCTCATTTCCCTGCCTTCCCCCGCCCATTTCCATGCAAATCCTTAAGATCTTAAACTTCTGCAGCACTTAAGATCTTAAGTGCTTGTGATTGATTCAAAGTTACGCTCTTAGCGAATTTACGCTCCTAACCTCTACGTAGACGGCGTTGCACTATTACTACGCATGCGCAGTTATGCAAATTTTCTAATATCCTAAATATACGCACCTAAGTAGCGTGAAAATCGTATCTCTGAATCAGCCCCTTTAAGAGCAAAGTACTAGGAGTTCAGAGCATCCAACATTTCAGTTTAATTACAAAATCTTTTATAGGCACAGTATATAGACGGGCCATCAGCAACGACGAAAACTACAAGGCCCTGACATAGATTTCTGTATCAAACTGCTGGAACTCACACTGAAATGCAACTATTTTTTCTTTAATAATCAACACTACCTACAACGCTCAGGTTGCGCCATGAGTTCTAATATGGCTCTAATGTGTGCTAATCTCTACATGACCGACTACGAAGAAAAACATCTATATGTTGACCCACGGTTTATACAGGGTAACATATTGTACGTACATACATTGACGACCTTCTTATAATCTGAAAAGAGGATATCAACACATTTCTCTCACTGCTTCAGGATCTAAATTACAATGAAACACCAATTCGATTCACCTCAAACTACAGTACAGAACAAATTCAATACCTGGATGTACTTATCTGCCTTAAAAATGACCAAATTCAAACCACAATTTACCAAAAACCAACTGATCGTAACACTTCTCTCCATGCCTCATCCTTTTATCCACCATCTTTAAAATATGGACTACCCTACTCACAAATTCTACGGGTACACCATATCTCTTCAACTGCAGAAGAATGTGAGATCCAGATGAAAAGCATGATCAATAAATTTATGGACCGGGGTTACCATAGAAAAGAACTACATACTATCAAAGAAAAAATAATGAAAATACCTAGGCATGAAACCCTATGTCAGACGACTTCCAAACAACTGGGAAAAAGGATCCCTATGGTAAACACATAAAATACAGCAAGCCAACACAATATTAGAACTGCAAAGGAACTTTGGCCAATTATAACATCGGACCACAACCTATCACCTTTGAAGGACTATAAAATCATGCCAAGCTACAAAAGGGGTCGCAACCTAAGAGACATTCTGGTTAAAACGGACATAACCAAGTACCCCAGTAAAACCACAAAACAAGGGTGCTACAGGTGCCCTAATTGCCTAACCTGCCGATACCTGGAACAGTTTAACTCCTTTAACCATCCCCATACGGGCAAAAAACTCCCAATAAGACATTCTTTAATTTACAACTCCCGATTGTTATATATAATTATCTGCCCATGCGGCCTATACTATGTTGGTAAGACCTCCCGTCAATTCAAAGAAGGCATGGCTCTACATCGATCGGCCATCAGTCTGGCCCTCAACAGGAAACATAATGACCAACCGGTGGCACGCCACTTTGTCCAGGCCAGACATATTCTGGCAACGTTGACATACAAAATCATTGACCATGTCCCCATACCAACAAGAGGAGGGAACCGGGAGCAAATGCTACTACAAAGAAAAGCCAAATGGATCCATGACCTCAACACGATCGCTCCTCATGGACTCAATGAAAGTAACAGCTTATCCTGCTTCATGTGATCGACTCCGCCACATACCCATGTCCCTTATTCTGAAGGACAAAGTATGGTATGAGACTTAAAATTATATGTTGAATGTTCTAACACTATTTATTATAGTGTATTGGACGTTTTAGGCTGGAACCTATGATTAGGCAACTTTATGCCCCATCCTATACATCTTATTACACTTTCTGATCTACAGATTGAGTATTTAGTGCTGTACGTTGAATGTTGTAACACTGCTTTTTATTTTTTTTGTTTTTTATTTTTTATTTTGAATGTTGCAACACTATCTATTACAATGTATTGAACATCTTAGGCTGGAATGGGTGACTAGACACCTTTATGCTCCAACGTACAGTGTATATATACACCTTGCGGTACAAATTGTTACACTGTCCCTTATCTTTATTAAGGACTATGTATAGAAACTCCTGCACACTAACGGGAGCTTTTTATGTTTCAACAATGTGTATAATATTACATTATTCTGTGCAATTGGTGTTCTGAGCTTTTACCTGTGTCATGACACACTTATGTCCCATACTAACACACAGTGTATTATAGGGATTATAAATGCGTGACACAAGTTGAAGGTTATAACACTTCTGTTTGATCAGCTGTTGTCATGCAGCGATTTACACCATCTCACAGCTAGTCGCAGCGGTACTCTCTACCCCACTCTGTTATGCACTCTTAGTCATCTCAACTTCCACACATCCTTCACTATTATATAACCAGCCAGCTACGGCACAAGGAATTAGAGACTGACTATCCCGCTTTCGCCATTAAACTTTTTAACCCCTGCAGGCATAGCGGTCACATGCAGTTATAAACATGTCCGCTGCTAGCCAACTATCGTCCAAGACAGAGACCTTTTACCCTTCCAACATCGATACAGATGGCAATACTTTCCTCATTCTCTGATCTTCCTGCCGATCGCATTCCAACTGAAAGTGTTGCCGAATGTTTCTTGCAGCACCATACACACCAAGCGCACAGTAATTCTTTCGATCTTAGGGCCTGATTCAGACTTAAGTAGGTGCTTAAAATAAGAGAGGAAAGTCACTCCTGGGCTAAACCACGTTGATTGCAGGGGAATCATATTTCATCTTTTGCGAACAGCATTAGAGTTGAGAGGTGATTTTTCTTATCCCAAGTCTAAATAACTGTAAAAGTAAAGCTGGTCCCTATCTGTGTACAATAAGCAATTCAAAGATTTATCTCTGCATGCAAAGAATACAATTTACTTGACTCCCCCTGAAATCAGCATGGCTTAGACCAGGAGTGACTTTCCTCTCTTATTTTAAGCACCTTCTTAAGTCTAAATCAGGCCCTTAGTTACAATGGGCCTGATCCAGACCTAGTTACGTGCTTGAACTTAGTTACTCCTGGGCTAAACCATGATGATTTCAGGGGGAGTCAAGTTAATTGTATTCTTTGCATACAGGGATATATCTTTGAAATGCTTACTGCACACAGATACTGACCATCTTTACTATAACACTGTTATTTAGACTTGGTATAGGAAACATCACCTCTCATCTCTAATACTGTTTGCAACAGATGAACTATGACTCCCCTGCAATCAACATGGTTTAACTAAGTTCAAGCACTTAACTAGGTCTGGATCCAGCCCAATGTTTCACTTTGAAGCCTACTAAGTGGTACTACATGTTGCTTTACAGGACTGTTGATGTTGCATATAGTTTCTACACATGATTTTAGGTAATCACTATTTGCACAGTGTGTTGACACGGTTGACATGGTTACCATGACAACCATAGGCACCCAGTTGAGCTTCCGGCTCTCAGGGTGCACAGTCTGACACGGGCACCACGAGGAGGACTCACTAATTGCTTTGGGGGGTAAGTGTATTTAAGTCTGTACTTGCACTGTATTATCTATGTTTTGTCCCTGAAGAAAGTTTAGCAAAAAACTGAAACGTTGGACCAACTCTTTATTGATTTCTTTACAAACTCTGAGTGCCACTCGTATTCACAAACTGTTAGATATGCTCCTGGCTGAGTAGGCAATGGAGGACCATCAACTTTCACAGATTGGAGTGCTCTCCACCACCATTGATTATATATATATCAATTTTATATTTTACTATTATTGGAAGTTGCACCGGGGCAAGATATTTATTTTTATTGAGAAGAGTGACAATAGTGTTGTATATCTATCTATCTATCTATCTATCTATCTATCTATCTATCTATCTATCTATCTATCTATCTATCTATCTATCTCCAAATGTGAGGTACTCACAGACTGTTATCATTCCAATTCACATAGCCTTTATTTCCAAGGTTTCAGGGGTCTAAAACTCCTTCCATCAGGGACAGACAGTTACAAACAAGTGACAAACCATTTATAATCCTCACCCCAAACAACAGCATACTCACCGCCCCAGCCACGCTGAACTGCCGAGTGCTCGGGCGTGCAAGCCACACAGGTCCCTTCCCCGGCATCCGGTGCAGCCTCCGTCGGCTTGAAAAATCTGGCTTCTTACAACGACACAATGATTCGTCCGTCGGACAAGGATAGGGCCATTGTTATACAGGACCTTCAGAACTACAAGCAGGAGGTTTTACATCAGCTTGGGGACATTTCAACATACATGAAATTGCCCGCGGATCCCTCCTTAGTTTACAAATGTGAATTGGACAAGATTCTCTGGGCCCGATTCAATTGCCGGCGAAGTTTTCAAAAAGATTACGTTGGAAAAAATACGACGCCTTCGATGGCAATTAAACGTAAAAAATTCGCTGATTCAATTATTTTTTTACCGCTGCGCTAAAACAGCAGCCAGCGGTAAAAAAATACAACAGAGAAAAAAAAATACCTTCTTAGAACGTCCCAAGTACCCTGCGCTAATGACAGGTTATTGGCCAGTGTCTGAAATAACGTTCTCACGATATTTCAGACTGGCTAATAACCTGTCATTAGCGCCGGGTACTTCCTGCTAGCAGGAGGTGGAGGTGATTTGCGACGTTCAGAGAAGGATTTTTTTTTACCTAGGCACCTGTGCAGCGGTCTCTGGCTAGCTGCTACCGCATGCCCTGGCATCCATGGGCATGCTGAGGCTTGTAGTTCTACAAGCATCAGCATGCCCTGTTGGGGCACAAGATAGTGCAGCGTTAAAAATCCGCTCCTCTCATAGGGACGGATTTTTAATTAACGCTAGCGGTAAAAAACCGGCTGATTTTTTTACGCAAAAAAATAATTGAATAGGGAAAAAAAATATCGCCTGTAATAGGAAAAAAAAATTTGCGTTATAAATACGCCGGCGAAGGATTTTTCGGTAATTGAATCGGGCCCTCTGTTGGCACAGGAGAAGAGGGACAATTCTGTGTCAGTGGCAGTCACATGGTACACAACAGTCTCTCTGTAGGGAACCGGTCACAGTGGTTCTGTGATGGAGTTCAGAGCAGGTTCTGGTCTTAGCCTGGGCTCCATTAAGGAGTTTCTGGCACACTGTCCAGGAGGCTCCCTGATTAGAGTGACAGAGGAGGGCACATTAGTCGCAGGCAGTGTGATTCATTGGGCACAGCCTGGCTGACAGTCACACTGAAGTGCTCTCCTCTGATCTGTGCCCCGCTCTGCGCACCACTGTGGCAGTGCTTACATGTTCTGTCAGGCATTTTGCTAGGCCTCCTCTTTATGACAACTTGGCAACATTACACGGCTCACCTGCCCCTAGAAACAGCCCAATAAAGAGCAAATCTGCACTTAGGCACAGCCATGTGAAACTGTGGGGAAAAGAAAAGTTTGAATGAGCTGAATTAGCTGTTTATTGTGTGTGTGCAATAAGAAAATCAACTAGTATTTTCTAGGTATGCAAAAACCAGCTTTCATTTGCTCCCTTACATGACAGCATGTCCAGGTGTAAATTTGCCATTTTGTGTGCAGTTACGCTTATCACTGGATCATCCCCAAAGTGTTTTTTCTTTCTTTAAAGAAAAAGGTATGTTTTAATTGGGTTTAAAAGTACAATTCATTAAAACTACACATTAAAATTAGTAAGAGAAAAAAAAAAAAAAGGCAATTTAAATAACAAAAAAAATAAATTTACTTTGAAACAATTAGAAAAGAACAATCACATGTAATTGTATAGCCTGCTCCATTACACCTCTCAGCCTATCTGCCTATGAATTATATACTCATTCACTATGATACCAGTCCTGATATTCACGCGCAGAGAATCTGAATTGGACATATGACATCTCACTTTTGTGCCTCCGCGTTTTGTTCGCTAAACTTCTGGATCATGTCCAAGGTCTGGGAAGCTTGTGGGACGTGTAGATGTAATGAGTTCATTATAAAGGCAATGTTCAAAGGATGTATTTAACTGCTGCAACTTGTTTTATTTGGCTTTTAAGGTTGCACACTTTGACACAGAAGCAGATCCGGCAATGGAAAAACTTGAACCTGTTTGTTTTCCTACAGTTGACACTCTCTTTATATGGATTACTTTTATTGGTCATCAAAGTGCTCTAATTTTCCACAGGAAAAGACCACATGGCGCTACAGAGATTGTTATATATCACAGTGAAGAGAAACAACACCTACACTGTTGCTAATTAGGAACAGAAGGGGTCAAGTAATGATTGGCTTCAAAGTCACATTACATGTAGGTGGTTACTTCAGAAGACTCCAGTTTCACATCTGTCACACAGCAATTTAACCTCTACTGTTGCTAAAGGGGTCTAAAACTTATTGCAGGGCAACCAAGCTAGGCTTGCAAGTTATCCTGATGGGGTAAGTGCTGTGGATGTCATGCAGAGACGTGCTCAGGAATGCTTAGGAATAAAGGACTCCGTTTTTAAAAGGGAGAGAGAATGAAAATATAAGAAAAACTGCAGTTTTTTCATATTTTCATTCTCTCTCTTTCCAGGATTTAATACAACCCCAGCAAGTAAGCAATCAGTGATTCTATGTTGCATGGGCTATAGTTCTCATAAACCAGGGGTCAGCAACCCGCGGCTAAGGAGCTGCATGCGGCTCTTTCAGCCGTCTGCTGCGGCTCGAATGGTGAACAGTTGAAATTAACAAAGTCCCCCTGGACTGCTGGACTTCTCCTCCATTCAATGACCGTGACCCGTGATCACATACTGAGCAGAGCTTTGGTCATATAGGGCTCCCATAGGAGGAGCCCTGTATGACCAAGTCTGCTGTGTGAATCACACGGACGTGGCAGCAGGATCCAGGTAGGGAGGAAGACATCAAAGATAAGTAGAGCAGGGAAGCTGGGCACATACAAAGGACATAAAACTGGGCACATATAAGGAGCATAAAACTGGCTGGGCACATATAAGGGGCATAAAAAAAATGGCTGGACATATATGACTCCTGAGATTTTCTTTTCTGGGGGAAATGGGTCCAAATGGCTCTTTGAGTGTTTAAGGTTGCCTACCCCTGTCCTAAACTATTTCTTCCCTTACTGCTTACCTGTCTTGGGGATTGCTGTTATTGTAAGGTGATCCCCATGGACAGGAAATTGTTCTTACCTGTCCCTGGCATGTGCAGAACATCATAAGATTCCTGGAAATAAACTAGCATTAGAGATCGCAGGACAGGTAAGTAATGTTACATCCTGGTGCAACGTGTGTCATTTTTATTAATATAAATAAATAAAAAATATTGAGCAATAAGAGAAGTACCTACAATATAAATGAAAGGTATATTTACAATTTCTTTCAGTGGTCAATGAAGATATTTAGAAGAAAAGTAATAAAACTGTGTCCTTTGGGATGCAGTTACCGTTTTAAAAGACTGATTTTTGACAGTGATAAAGCCGGCAGCTGTATCACGGCTGTATTATTGTCTCAAATTGTCTAAAAAGTGTAGAAAATTTCCTTTTGGAACAGGTGTCAAATGGCCCTATTTTGAAAACTACCGGTTCCCAATTGCAGGTAGCTTAGGGTTAGACATCAGGTAATGAAGGTTTAAGGTTAGGCAGTAAGAAGGGGGAAGGTTAGATTTAGGCTGTGGGACACAGAAGGTTAGGGTTAGGCTGAGGGACAGGGAGGGTTAAGGTTATGCCGCGACAAGCGGAAGGTTAGGGTTAGGCTGCAGAACAGAGAGGGTTAAGGTTAGGTTGCTACAACAGGAGAGTAAGTGTTAGGGTAAAAGTTAGGGAAAAGAGATGGTTAACTTTCCTTTCGCTGTTGACATTTTCCAGAACTCAGCCAGCCACTGTCAGGAAGTATTCTTCATGAGGTCTCACGTTGACATCCCCATCGCTTTCTAAATGGGCTTTTCCGGAAACAAACCCTTCCAACCGGCAAGCCATATCCATGTCCTTTAAATGCCCATTCAGAATAGTCAGCTTTGTTAAAAGCAAACTATAAATACTTTGTTTTTCACATGCCACAAAAAGTTTCCTGACTTAGCAAACTCATCTTAATCACACAATTCTCCACTGTCTCACACATTAATGCTGTGGGTTGCTAAATTCATTTTAAATAAACCAAAATACAAAAAAGTACATTAGCCCTTTTGTATTTGGCAACCGTGGACTGAAGTCAGTTACTAGTGTATAATAAACTTTATGACAGAAGACAAATCTGTCAGACATTGATAATTAAACCAGAAACATAGTTTCAACATGTAGAATCATCTTTCTCTCTTTTGGTCTTTTGAAAAGTTCATGTTATTTTCTCCTTAGAATAAGCAAGTTAATTACGAAGCACCTGGTCTAGGCCCCAGGTAAGTGAGTCACAACTGAAGCTCACTTCATATGAGCGGCCCTGGGGCACACTGTGCCTGTCTGAGCATTGTTCCTGGTAGGTGTGCCAGGGTTGTATTCTAACTGGGGTTAAGTGAGAGCAAGAAGGAACCCTTGCACTAAAACATGATATTCTGCCCCCCTGAGAAATTGTATATGTTGTAGAACAAGTTACCTTTATGTGCTGTATTATTTTTTTCCTTTGTTTTTATTTGACATAGTGTTACATTGACATAATACTAGGAATGCGTAAAATTAGCTTTATATTCTCCTTGCAATCACTGCAAAGGATTTCTCTTTCGGCAAGTTCTAGACTGTGAAACTGCTTAGGTCTAAGCATAACCTGATAACTATTTAAAGGATACTTAGACAACCTATGGGGGTTTCAACATGTTCTGAATGGCTAGATTGCTCAAACAACATGTGGTTTGATCAGTCATCATTTACAACCAACTTTTTTTGTAGTTCTTTCTCAAGTTTACAAATTGTTAAACATCACCTGTGTCTTCAGTTACATTTATCTAACAGTTTTACAGGTCTAAACTACCAGCAATGGGTGGGTTTGAAAACCACAAAAACAAGTACTAAAAATGCATTGCTCACCTTATTTTTATCAACTTTAACTGTTCATTCTGGGATCTGTTCTAATTTTGAACTTTTGTTGTACAATGTGTATAATCATCGTGCTATCATTCCTGGTAATAGATGCTTTGCAAGACATCTAGAAATATTTAAATGTATCTGTATCAAAATATAAACCCCTGAAATTAGTCATTAAAAAAAAACCTGTGACCTGAGGTAAGTTGCAATTTAGATGGAACAGCTTCAATTCAAATTATTACTTTTTTTACTAACCCAAACTTTTACTATTGCCTTCTCCTGAAGATATGGTTCCTGTAATTTGTACAAAATGGAACTAAATTTATTTATTTTCAAAATCAGTATTTTGCATGGTGCTGTGCTTGTGCCAAATATGAAGAAAGGGAGGTAAGCTTCAAAGAAAGCAAACTCATATTTACTCACTCTCATAAGTTCCCTTGACAAGTAACATCTGCTCATATTCCATAGAAGGGGTTGGTCCTTCAACCTTCAGACAGGCAGTGTTAGGTATGTTAATAATGTACTGGGGGCAGAGAGCAGAAGTGGAGAGGTAGGGTTCTGCGCACTTAAGTGTCCAGAACTCCATCTGAAAGAAGGGAGTGACAGGGGTGTGCAAACCCCTCCTCCGTGCTGAGTTATAGTATCAGGTCCACTGTTATTAACATATCCAATAATCAGTGTGTGTGCGTGTGGTGGGGTTTGGACTTGTGCCCCCATCGATCTGGCACATGTGCTGGCAGCTTAGAATGCCACTCAGCACTTAGTCTGTATATACATGTCCAATGTCTTAAGCTGCCAGCCTCCAGTTCTGTGTAAAGGTTGGATGCTTGGCATTTGCCCCCTTCTCCTCCATACTCCAAAGCAGCTGCTCCCCCTTCTCCCACTGTTATTCCACCAGATGAAGACTTTAGAATGACAGTCCAGATCTCCTATGGGGAAAAGTAGAGGATGAAAGAAGTATAATGTCACAGACAGGCTGTTGTCATTTGGATCAGGCATGATCTGCAAAGATTGGAATCACAGCTTAATTTTTCCTGAATTGCTAATTAGGAATGTTGTACAATAGACAGCATAAAATATAAGTGGACCTGAGAAAAATTGCTGTCATGGTAAGGATTGTAGCTCTGTAATGAGAGGTCACTTATTAAATTAAATAGGATTTTTATTTTTTAACTTTTTGTGAAATGTTACACTCAGCAATAGCTAATACCTAATCCCAATTATGGGCTATGCTATTTTACGCATTACCATATATACATAAATATATGGTACTATATACCAGAGGAAAGGATTACTGAACCTGTGAACTCTTACCTGGGGTGTGCGGCTGATTCTCTCTCTCTCTCTCTCTCTCTCTTTGGTCACAGTGCCTTCACCCAAGTCTTTTTCTCAGCTATACACACACAAAGTTGTGGACAAGCAAAGCTAATTAAAATTATTAGTGCTGCAAATCAGGGGCGGAATTACCACTGGCGCAATAGGTGCAATGGCACCGGGGCTCATGCTGATACAAGGGCCCACAGCCATCATCACCACACCGCCGAAGCTCTCCACCAGGTTACCTGGAACATCCTCAGGGCCAAAGCATATTTTTTGCACCTGGGCACACAACTCGCTAGTTCTGCCTCTGTTGCAAATGATGCATATAAAATCAGCTGAAGTGCTATGCAAGTGTTGTGCAGCATGCAAAAAGAAATAAATAAAGTTGCCTTCCCCTGAATTCAACTTTGTGTACATTAGCACCTATTTTTGCTGTTACCCACAAACCCTGGATCAGACTCTAAACTTATTTGTGCTTGAGATAATAAAAATGTCAACAAAGTTCATCTAGTCTAGGTGGAAGAAATAGTGTATATATCATGGTTGTCGACTCTCCCGGAATGTCCGGGAGATCTCCTGGACTCCCGGGAGAGGACCCTTTTCTGCTGGAGACGAAACAATGTCTGGGAATAGTATTATTCCCGGACACTGTATTGTCACATACACAGTGTCCAGACTGCTGTACCCAGGCACTGTGTATGTGTTGCTATGGCAATACATACACAGAGCCTGGACGCAACGGTCCGGGCGCTGTATTTGTGTACCGCTCACGCTGCGTGACGCTGACGTCAGGTTATACCATGCCTGGTGGGGGTAATGTGTGGCTATAGCATGTGGGGGTTGAGTGTAATGGTAATATTATGTGGGCACAGTGGGGCTGTAATGTGTGGTTAGAGTATATGTGCTGTATCTGTAGGACTGTACATATGTAGAAGCAAAGTTAAAAAAACAAACAAAAACAAACAAACAAACAGTAAAAATGTCATTTCCAAGGTTTTTCAGAGGGAAGGGGGGGGGGTCTGTGTCTGTGAATTTCTTGTTGAAAAGATGGTAGCCATAGAATTCACCTCTCCCTAAAAGTGCTTTGCGTCTGCACCGGATGACATCACCGACACGCTGTTCACAATGTGCCTGCCAGAAGACGCCAGCCATTGCAGAGCTAGGAGAGTCAGCAAGTGAGAAGTCAGAAGAGCGCCGCAGAGGAGGAAGGAAAGCGGGACACAAAGGTAAGTAAAAAGGAGAGAGGCTG
>WWET01001754.1:274018-292197 GCA_011038615.1 Limnodynastes dumerilii | reverse complement strand
TCCACATGGGCCTCCAGCCTCTCCTCAGTATTCCCCCATATGTGCTTCCAGCCTCTCCTCAGTATTCCCCCATATGTGCCTCCAGCCCCCCTCTCAGTATTCCCCCATATGTGCCTCCAGCCTGTCCCCTTTTTACTTACTTACCTTTCTATCTCTCTTTATTTCCTCCTCCATGGCGCTCTCCACGTCACGTGTATACAGGAAGAACCTGTTTAATCTGCGGCAGCTCATACAGGAACCTCCTGGAGGTTCCTGGAGATAATGGAGTCCACAGCCACCACCACTACCACGGTGTCAGGGGCCAGGGCTGGATTTCAGGCATTTCAGGCAGCCACGGCCCCCTGCGGGAAATCCGGCCATGGTAGTGCCTGATGCGGTGGCTGCTGTGGGCGACATTATCTCCATGGGCCCCAGTGCCGTGCACCGCTTGCACCACCAGTAGTTCTGCCTCTGGCTCTGGGGAAGAAAGGGTTAGCGCCATGAAATGGTGGATTAGGTCAGGCTGCAGGAAACGAAGGTGGTTAGGTTCAGGCTGCAAGGAAGGGAGGGTTAGGGTAATAGAAGGGGAGGGTTAGGGTAAGGATTAGGTAGAGGGTTGGGAATAGAATCATTACTTATCTTTTGGAGCACCATGTTTGGTGCTACAGGAATTGACTGGAATTTTATTTTACAGCATGCTAATTTCCACATTTAGAAATTTTAGCAACTTGTTCTTGAAGATGTTTGTTCATGAAAATATTCTTAAATCTCAGTTTTGTTTCTCAAGCCATCATCATCATCATCATCATCATCACAATCATGATTATCATCATCATTTTGATTAAACAATTCATTTTACTTTTCTCATCAATTTAGATAGTATTGGCACAAGAGGCAGAACGATACATGACCTTAAAATGTTTTCCTTTGTTTAAGCATAGCAGCTGTCCATCACCACTCCTTATCTGCTCCTGCTCTTTTATGTGTTCCCTTCCTCTTTAGGATGTCTACTTATCTTCCTATCCTCAGACCTTCTTTACCCTTCTTACTGCATGTTTATCTCTATCACTCTTCGGTATTCTGCTAGCTGTTCAGTGTCACTGGTGTACATTTGTCTTAGTAGCTTCTTGAAAACTGTAACAGTAATGCAGTTTTATTAAGTACTACTGTAGAGATGTTGAATTTATAAAGATAAGAGAGTGTGGTTTAGCGGTACAATGGTTAATATTTGAATGACCCTCATTCTACAGCTGAATGGAGGCTGTTGGCATTATAAATATAAATGATATATATAGAAAATAGCCAAGATACGACTCCAGGAGTCACAAAGAGTAATTTGCCAAAAGGTAAGTGTTTTAACCTAACCCTACCCTTAACCCTTTCCTAACCTTAAACATCCCTTTGCTACAGACTATCCCTACCTGTCCATGCTCTACAGCTTAACCCAAACCCTCTATGCCCCAAAGCCAAACCCTAACCCTCCATGCCCCGCAGCCTAGGCTTATCCTTCCCCTTAAACTCTAACATTAACCTTTTACACACCACAGCTGCCGCAGCCTGATCTACTCGTCGCAGGCTGTAGGTATTGGGAGCGGAGAAATAGGTTCCCAATAGCACATTTCTATTTTTAAAGCTCTTTGAACAATGATAGAGACGCCATTAAGCCTGGCGGCTGTATCATGTTTGAAATATAGCCTCTCGGACCACCAACTGCATCCCATGAAAGGCATAATACTTTAATACCCAAATTAAAAAATATTGTTTAATGCATTTAGATACATATTAAAACATATGAAATGCCTCTTTATGTAGAAATTATGCCATCCAGTTTGCTGTATTTCCTAACGTGTGCTCTATAGGAGATGCAAATATGAGAACTGAAACGATTGATGTCATTCTGCGTACCTTCAGGATTTTCAGTGCATGCTGATTCTAGAATAGGGAGTGTAGAAACCTGCACTGTCCCAATGGTTAGAATGTAAGTGGAGCACACTGTGCAATTATTTATGTATACATTTGCGTATATTGTATATGACTGTTTCATCTGCATGTCTCTTAAGGACATAATTAAAATGTGAAAATATTATTTCAATTACTTTATATATTACAGTCCTGTAGTGTACACAGGGTGATTCTGCTTCTTGACATGACCAACCAAAAGTAACATTTCTTTTAGATGTAACTGTAGTTAAATAGATGTGAATGGGGAATATCCAAAGTATTTGAGTGTTTGGCAGTCAGACAGAAGGAATGTTTGGAGGGCACATAGGGCTCTAATTACTTAGGGGTGGCATTCCGCATGGTGGAAAGGGGGAGGTATTTAAATTGTACAAATATATACAAACCAGACAATGGCGCTTTAGAGATATTTTTCTTTTATAAATCTGTTTTATAAAAAACACACAATACCTCATTTCAAATAAGGTAAAAAAAACGAACGCTGCTGACTTAATATGGTTGGTGTGAACCCCACAAATAATACTGGAAAAGTAAAACACAAAGAAAGTCAGCACAGACCACAATTGTACCATAGAAAAAGAGAAAATTGCTGTGGCCCACTAATAAAATGAAAATGAAATTTATTAGTCACATAAAAAACATTAAAAACATTAAAAACATTTATTCAGATCTGGTACCAGACAAGACGAGGCAGATGGTAGATAAAGTCAATTCCAAATGTGAAAACCAGTTATAAAGCTTAATAGCTGATAGCTGAAAAAGTCTCTATAGAGAAATGAACCGTGATGAAACCGTTGCCATTGGCAATGCCAACTATCAAAAACTCAGCTCAACTCCCATATCATGAATAAGTAAGTCAAGCCAAGCTCCGTGTCAGCTTTATTACCATACCATGCGCCGTATTCAGAGAACCGTTTCCTTAAGTCTGTCTGTGAGGCACTTACGCGCGTATAGTCTACGTTAACTACGTAAAATAAGTTACTACATGTGCAGTTGAAATGTACCTAAAAATACGCACGGAACTGGCGAAAACGGCTCTCTGAATACGGCCCCATGTTACTTCTATACATATACAAACTTTATGATAGCGAAGCGCAGGCCCGCACTGAGAAGGATGTTATATAAACTGCACATGCATCACCATGGAAACAGAAGCTTTCAATGCCGATGCATGTAATTCAAGTGAAACGGGCATTATCACTTCATAATGGGCTTTGTAAATAGAGGCCTTAGTGCTATAAACAGATGTCTAAATGGACATTCATTAGTCAGGGCTTTCCTTAACTTTTCTGAGTCAATCGCAAAGAAATTGTGAAAATCTGTATTGGTTTGAGAGAAAACACCCAATTGTGAACTCATTCAAGCACTTATGTTGGAAGTTAGCGGAAGTGCCATTCCTTGGATAGGGTCAGAATGCATTGCAGCCAGATGCATGTACATGCAGTAAGAAAATGTTCCTGTAATCCATTGGTAATGCATAGAAACTTTGGCAAAATTTGATTTCTGTTCCGGCCCTTATCTATTCATTTATTCACAATTGTGGCGGAACAATTCATATTTTATATATATATTATTATATTTTAATGAAAGCAGTCATTGTTTTGGCTATGGCTTCACATGATTTACTATTGGGCACAGCTGAACGGTCCCAGGAGAGGCTGCTCAGTATTTTTACAATATGCACTTTTACTATGTGGTGGCTCACCAGACGTGCCATCCATTTTAGGCATTAAAATAAAATACATGATTTATTAGTTAGCAATGACCTCCTGCTACAGAAGTACAAAGGGGGAACAACAATCCTCGCACATTTGGCTTTCCACCACCTGGACCCTAGCTTAGCATTCCCCATTTAAAATGGCTCCAGTGTATAAATGAGGATTGTATGTATGGGCTTAGCAAAGTGCTTACTGTACAATTTAAATACCTTCCCCTCCTACCATGCCGGTCACCTCCCTGCCCACCCGCCGGAATGAGGATCCAGATCCAGATCCAGCAGCGCTCAAGTGCACATGAATAGTGATGCTGTTTTCTGCATACAGCATAAAAATGGCCACAGTTACTAAATCAGGATTAAGAACAATAGTTCTCATTATTATTAAAGCTAAATCAGCAGAATACGTAGTGCATGGTCATGAGGGAGGGCAGTGGTGGCATTAGGAAGGTATGTGGGCCCAATTCCTAGAATGGGACTATGGCATGGACCTGCACTGGTGCCCCTCAGCCCAGGGGTAAGAAAGGTACCTCTCTATACAGTAAGGGAGACAGAGAAGGGCATGTGGAAGCTCTCTTCTTACTTCTTCTTAAATCTGATGTCCATCACTATTTTACTTCTATGCTCCCTACATCTTTTCTCTGGGCAAGTCTCATATTCTGACTCATTGAGCTGCATCCAGACCTAGTTAAGTGCTTGAACTTAGTTACTCCTGGGGTAAACCATGTTGATTGCAGGGGAGTCATATTTCATCTGTTGCAAACAGTATTAGAGTTGAGAGGTGATGTTTCCTATCCCAAGTCTAAATAACAGTGTAATATTAAAGCTGGTCAGTATCTGTGTGCAGTAAGCAATTCAAAGATATATCCCTGCATGCAAAGAATACAATTAATTTGACTCCCCCTGAAATCAACATGGTTTAGTCCAGGAGTAACTAAATCTGGATCCAGCCCATTGTACTGACAAAACTTCCTCCAGCAGCATGAAGCATCTTTTTGCTTTGCCAAGATTGGCACACCATGCCCCCAAAATTCATTGGCGAGTCAGGCTTGGCTAATCACAGAATCTTTTATTAGATCCTAATCTACAGACTCAACCAGACTAATGCCGCAGACAACTGTTTTACCAGCAGATCCAGCGACAAGATTCTTTTCATCAAGGTGAGTTTCCCGTTCTACTTTTCCATGGAATCTACTAATGTTACATTTGAGATCTCCTCCCCCCTTCACAATGGTAAATATATATTATATATAGTGTCATTTTGTTTAACGATGATTGTGAGTTAAAGATGAACATAAAAAATATGAAATGTTATGTTTTGTGTCTCATAATTAGAATTTATAATATAGAATCACTTAATAGAAAACTAATTTCGGATAATTTAGGGCCGGACCAGAACTAAGTGCTACATCTTTACGTTAGCCCTTTGCGACCAGGATCTTACCGCATTCCTGACGGATCTCTGTGCATGCGGATTACTGAATTGTACATAAGGGCTTAAAGCAGTACCAATTAAGTGCTGACTTACATACATAACTATTAAAAGTCAGAGAAAATTGTCATTTCTGGAAGGGCCCAGTGATATTTGATGAGCATTTCATTATTTTAATTACTCTGTACCAAGTTTTATATTCTTAAAAATGCTGAGGCTGCACATTTGCATTACTGTCATCACATGGCTTTAGTTCACAAACAGCATGATCTATAAATGTTCTTTTAAATGTTAAATCCTATAACCTTCGGACAAAATACTTGTACTTCACATACTTTGCAGGACATGGCCTCAAGCTAATTTCTCAGTTTCATTTTATTGACATATTACTGTGTTTGCAGTTGGAATAATATTGATGGTATGTTAAAATGCTTGTATTCAATAAACCCCTTCCAGTGTTACACAAGCGTGCGATTTCTTGACATTTTGGAAGAAGGTTCGACAACTACAAAAGAACATAATGACCCTTAAACCACTAGGTGTTTTTTTTTATTTTTTTTTTAAAGAAAAGTATTTTTGTGCAGCTGATCAAATACATCCTTGCACTGAACACATACATTCTCACAGAGCTGTTGTATGCTGACTTCAATTCACACCCAGCCACTAAGTGAGTGTGTGCATGTATTGCTATTACATGAACCTTGGCTATTAATGTCTAAAAGCAAACTCATTTTATTCGGCTAAAGAATCCATTCAGTTTATTTGAATGCATGAAAGAGCAGTGTTTGCTGAAGTCTATTTTGCATGAAGGTTAGATTCATGCTCACTTAGCTGTTCTGTATATCTCCATTAATTCTTTCCAGCCTAACATACCTGTATACCTGTGAAGACAATTTTACTTTCTATTTAAAAGCAGTTCTTATGAGTAACAAGTTATATATATATATTTGCCATTGCAACTGAACTGATGGCTCATGTTTATGACAATCTGTTGAACTATAATAATTATAAGAAATCTTAACCTGTGGATTTTATCTACAAAAAATATGAATCTCTTACAGAAAGCATTACCACCATTTCCACTCTAGATAACAGTGTAGTTAAACTTTTGAATCACTGGGGAAAGGAAACACATCTGGGAACACAGCTGCAGTGTGTATGACTGTATTGTGTCTATATGCAACCTGTTGTACTTGTTTAGGTATGTAATATGCTCAATATAGGTAATTATTTAAAGAAGATATTTTTAGAGACTCCATGCCATATTTAAATAAAATGATAAATAATGAATGTCATAGAAATGTCATTTATTTGTTAATTTTCCTCCTATGAATAGAATTTATTTGACAAATCTATAAAGCATGTTGTACACTCTGAAGGATTCTATTCAAGTTTATTCCTCTGGCTTCATCCCCAATGGCCACACACGATCATCCAATTATCGGCTCTTTGACAGGTTATCGCTGTAGAGTGCAGATATAATGGATATTCGAAACACCTGATAATCCATTCGTGCACACTAGTGTCCAATAATTTTGTCGTTAGGAATTCTTGACTGATATGGGTTGCAAAGTGACAATATCGTGTAGTGTGTGGGAATTTTAGATAATGAAACCCTATTTTCCCTGAGGGTGTGAGTATGTAAATTACACAGTTGTGGACAGTGATCTTTTGTGTATTTTTTTTTCATAGAAACCATTGCACTTCACAGTGAATTTCTGTGAACTGTTTTTAAAAGGATGCCATGAAATTAAACGGTGTACTGATCAATTGCTGACTGTAGTAACAATCATTTGCACAGCAAACAGTAGTTTGAGGATTGATAATAAAAACGCGGCTACCTTACAAGGATGTGGATACATTTTAACAAAATAATTGGACAAGAGCCGCAATGATCAAATAGTTTGTGTGCATACATGAATTTTTAGGTAAGATAAAAGAGACGCAAAGACATCACTTTTCCCCCCACAATTATCGCATAGTGTGTGGTGCCAATACAAGGACCTGGAAAAATTGCCCCAATCAAAAGCAAAACTATAGGGGGATGTGATGGGTGCAATTGCTATGGGGCTTTGCGGCTTAAAGGGCCTGCGGGTCAAGCAACCGGCTGTTTGTTAAGCAGTGCTGTGGAGTCTGTCACTGCGGTCCTGCTCTAGAGGGTCATGGTAAATGGACAGCAGGAGCTGGCTCCTCTGTCATTCTCTGCACAGACTCCGATGCGATCATGAAGAGAAGAGTGAAAAGGCATGATAACCGCACAGCGGGCTGAGCCCAGTTACAACAGGTGAGTGAAATCATCGCCAGCGACAAGGCTAGAGGTGGTATCTCAGTCAAAAAATTAATTGTCTGAGTGTCAGCCATTATCCCCAAATCGCAGCTCCCACATTAAATGCTATATTCAAGAAAATACTTCATTGTAGTGCACCAGGGCCAAAATCTGCTGACTGCAATCTACCCCACTATATTAATAATGGCAGATTTATACAAGGACAAAAGAATAAATGTATTAGTTGCATGTGCACAGTAATATCATTGTATGTTCCAAACTTGAAATAACTAAATAAATGCTATAAATCTTCTATTTTTGTTTACTTAAAAATTTGAGCATACAATGATATTACTGCTCATATATAATTAACATTTTCAATTCTATGATCTTTGTATAAAATGGTCAGTATCTATGTAGTGGGGTTAATTGTAATCGGCACATTATATTTTTTTTTATTGCAATAAACTGTAATTTCTAAGGCTATTATAATCAATATTGGTGCAAATCAAGCAGGATGCCTATTTTCTTGAGTGTCATTTAACTTCATTGGACCGGATCCAGACCCTCGCAAACTTTCCGAACATGCGGTGTTTCCGTACTTCCGACAGAGAGAGGGAAGTGAACCAAAGCTGCCATAAGCCTGCCTTAAGTAAATCATGCGGATCAGCAGTCCGTATGAGCCCCCTCCCATACTGTACAATTAGCATGCTTCCCCCCGCCCACTTTAGTGGGTGGTGTTTAAGCACAGCCCTCTTCCTATGTTCCGTATGATACCTGGTACGCTAGTGTTACTATCCTAACACTAGCGTAACATCTGCACCCACATCTGCACCCTCCAGTCAAATCAGGCCACTTACGCACCTTGCATGCGTAAGTGGTTTAATGGACCTAAATGTGGATCTGGTCCATTGTGCTTGGTTTTATACATAGAATAAACTATTAATTGCATATGCCCAGTCATATTGTATGTTCAAAATATGAAATAAATAAAAATACAAACACATTTATTTATTTTATCCATAGTAGAGGTCTGAACCTAAGATAGGTACACAATGGAGGGTTATCTGAGGATTATGGTGGCGATCACAAGATAACCTTAAGATAGATCTGACTTTCTACCAATGTGTATATTGCAGAATCGTCTGAAACAGTATTGCATTGTGGGATTTGATTTTTAGAACAGGGTAATATCTGCAATGAGTGATATCCCGATGATTTTGCTATGAGACCCACAAAGTTCTAGCTATGCTTCTGGACAAAATGATTGGATACTTCCTGTTGGACTTGATAATCGTTCTAGTGTGTGACCATATTTACAGATTAAAATTGGTTGGTTAATTGTATTCAGACCTAGACAGTGTATTTGTGTCTGTGAAACTAAATCTAGATAGTGTTAGCATGTGATTTGAATAAATAACCATTGCCTGACTGTTCACTACTGCTTAATAGCCTGACATTATATAAACATCTATAAATATAATAATATCTTGAATAGACAGAAATGTACAGTAAAACACACTGTTGTTGGTGAAAATTAGGCCATTTCTTAGGCACAATGTTGTACATAAATTAGATACAGTTCCGATGTGATTTTCATTCTTACCCCCCGCCGTTCTGCCATCTCATTATGAGCCACCTGATAGAACACGAAGTGTAATATGTAAACATCAAGAGCAATCTGGTTCAGCAAAATCATTTAGGAGAAGCCAAGATCAAATGCACATTGTTTTTTCTTAGCACGTTGAGGCTATCAACAATATGCTGGCCTATTTCCAGAAAAGCTGGTGCTTGATCTCAGTGGGGGGTAGAGTTAAGGGCTATTAGAAAAAAAAAAGTTTTCTGAAAGAATCAGGCCAACAGGTATGGTAGTCTGACTTTGTTTTGAGAATTGCTGCAAAGTTGCTACCCTCCTTGTCTGATGTTAGTGGTAAGGGCACTAAAAATATCTTCATGCACACAAAACTTCAAGGCAAATTCAAATAAAAAGAGTGACTTTAAAAGAATGGCTCATGTTATGTTTCTGTGAATTAACAATCTATGTAACGAGGGGTCACAGGCATATAGTAATACAATAGCAGTTCATAGTATTTTTTCTCCCTGTGTCTTTCTTTTTATTGTTTCTTCGGAATTGGCTTTAAGTTAGATGTCACACTGGCTATAGGACAATCCTCGTATATTAAATCCAATCTAAAGGGGAATATTTATAGAGGTTTTTATTTTTTTGCAATATAAGAGGTGCCAATTACACTTCAATTTAGAGTTGTACTATTTAGAGGAAATCTATTCTCTGTTACAATAGCCATATATCAACATTGACAGCTAGAGAACATAACATTGTGTAGTGATGCAGTGGTGCATAACAGGAAGAACAAGATGTGTGGTGCTAAGTGTAAACAGAGGAGCTGTCACTTACAAATATAAGGCTGCAAGGTTTTACTGTTTTGAAATAGAAGAAATGTAGTTTTAGAAGGGCCAAAACAGACAGGGAAAAAGAGAAAAAATAGGAAAAAACAGCACCAATTGTCTGCCAGGGAAATAGCTACCCAAAAGGCTTAAACATAGTTGCCAACTCTCCCTGAATATCAAGGAGACTCCATGATGATTGTGTGATCTCCCTGACTCCCTGAAGTGTTTGGTAATCTCCCTGATTTTAATTTCATCCATTGAGGTCTATGGAGATGACCAGTTTCATGGAGGCCAAGATGTAATGAAAGAATCTTGTTAATCAGCTGCAGTGTCACTTTTAGCTTTTCTATAAAGATAGTAATGAAAGTATTCACTGACAATTTAATAATCAATAAATACTGACATTTTTATTGTAAAATAGTTTTCATGGTAGTGCTAGATACACCTATGGGTGGAGCTATTCACAGGACACACCTCTTTGGCGCTACAGGACACACCCCTTTGGTGCAGCACCTTGATAGTGCTCTCACAATCTCCCTGATATTCATTTGCAAAAGTATTTAACCATGGGCTTAAAGCTGGCCTTAAAGGAAGCACCCATTCTGAGTGAATGCCTAAATTTGAGCTCTGGTGGCAAGACATTATTTCCTTTTGATTAATAAAGCATAGTACTTACATATTATGTAAGATACACCGATCTGCCAAAACATTAAATCCACTGACAGGTGAAGCATGCACTATAGGAAGAAGGTAAGCCTTGTGAATGCAGTGTAGTGCTATGCAGATCAAGGAAACCCTTTTTTGGCAACAGCAGCAGTCTCTGACTAAGGAATGGTTCAAAAAACATGACAAAGAGTTCAAGGTGTTGACTTGGCCTCCAAATTTCACAGATTTGAATCTGATTGAGCATCTGTGGGATGTGCTGGAAAAACAAGTCCTAGTCATGTAGGATCGTATTCACAGAAATGTTTTGCGTGGGGTTGCGTGCGTATTTTTAGGAGCGGATTAACTGCGCATGCGTAGTAACTTTTGCCACGCAAGTTACGTAGTATTTACGCACATAAGTCCATTAGGCAATGACTTGTGAATCGCACTACATACGGAGGGGCGTGGTTGTCTTCTGTACATATGTGAGGCACTTAAATGGGCTTTTGAGGGCGTGGTTAGTAAGATACGCATGTATGTAACATACGCACGTAAGTACACACGTAAAAATAAGGGTGCCCTATGGAGGCGTAAGTCACGAAAACCCGTCCGTGCTAGGGGAGTGTCATGGGTGTTGCCTTGCTACGTGCGTGCCTAAAAACGCGTACTTAGTAAACACGCATCTGTGAAACCGAACCGTAGACCCCACCTTGCAAGTTACAGGGCTTAAAGGACCGACTGCTAACTTCTTGATCCCAGAAATCCCAAGACACCTTGAAAGGTCTTATGGAATCCATGCCTCAGCTGCACAGAGCTGTATTGTACAATATATGGCAGGTAGTTGTAATGTTTTGTCTTATTGGTGTATATTGCAAGTTGTAGAAGGTTAGTAATAATAATAGACACAGAAGTTGAGGATTACAGGGGAGGTTACCCAATGTTCCAGAAGTGTCTAATCTTTTATAACAGTTACATTTTAAATCATGGAACATTGTCAAAAAAAAGATCACAAGACTCACCAAATGTAAGCATTTAATTTTCAGGAATTTTTACATTCACTGTAATATTCATTATAAATATGAAACCCTGTGCTTTGAAAGGCCAGTGTGATGTATCAAGTAATTGGAATGAATGAATTAAACATTGATTTCAATCATCAACTCATCATGTTATCTACAATTTCAACATGGAATGCAGTAATTTCCAGTTACAGTATTGCCTTGGAGCCTTTATGGCTTGAGGGAGAAAGGTGTTCACTAGACAGTAACAGTACATGTCTGGAGCAGATGTACAGCGCAGCACATCACTAAAGGATGTCACCATATTAATTAATAATCAGCTGCAATTGAAACACACACAGAGGAATATAATGCAGTTTAGTTTTGTTAAAAATTAAAACTTCAATATGAAACGCTCACAAACCGCAAAGAAGACGTCCGCGTGATAGAAGGGATTAGTAATGTGGAGTTCCGCAAGCTAGAAGATCCGTAGTGTCAAACATCTGCTGTGTGCATGCGCAAATGTTACTTCCTAGGGACTTACGCAATATCCCATAATGGGCCGGATCCAGAACTACATCTGTCTTCCATAGACAGACGTAGTTCAATAAACTGTAGCTACTGCGCATGCATAGTAGCTATTGTACGTAATCTGCGTATCGTTGCGATGTGTGTAGAAGCAGATGAGTAAGTTGAGAGATAGACAGTAGAGATAAAAAGGTGGGAAGTGATGAGAACAGGGTAGAGGGAAGATGACAGGAGGGATGAGGACCCTGCTTATAAGAGCTAATATGCTAAGTGAGAGAGGGTGAACAAACAGGAGACACAGGGATGAAGATGGGGAGGGCAGGTAAGTTTAGCTGGAGGAAGGGCAGGCTAGTCTGAAGAAGTGGGTTTTAAGGGAGCGTTTGAAGGATTGGAGTGTGCTTGATTGCCTGATAGGAAGTATAAGGTTGGAGTTGAGGTGACGGTCACTAGCAGAGCAGAGTGGACAGAAGGGAGTGTGGATGAAGATAAGGGAAGATAGGTAGGGAGCGGAGGAGGAGGAGAGAGTCTTGTAAGTTGTGATGAGGAGCTTGAAGGGAATTAGGAAAGGGATAGGAAGCCAGTGTAGATATTGACAGAGAGGGGAGGTGGAGGCAGTGCAATGAGAGAGGAAGATGAGTCTGGCTGCAGCATTTAGTATAGATTGTAGGGGTGCGAGGCAGACCAGAGGGAGACCAGAGAGGAGAATTGCAGTAGTCCAGACGGAGTTGAAGTAGTCCAGAAGTAGTAGAGAGTTGCAGTAGTCCAGACGGAGTTAACGAGAGTAATTGAGCGTTTTAGTGGCGTCTGCAGTTAAGAAGGGTCTGATGTGAACAATGTTGCGGAGATGAAAGTGGCAGGACAGTGAGAAGGCACGGATGTGGGGGGTGAAAGAGAGAGAGGAGTCCAGGATGACGTCCAGGCAGTGTGCTTGGGTGGAGGAGGAGATGGTGGAGTCGCCAATAGTAATAAAGATAGTAGGGGTAGAGGGGGTACGTGAAGGAGGGAAGACTACAATTTCAGTTTTGTCCATGTTAAGCTTGAGAAAACGCTCAGATATCCATGAGGAGATGGCCGAGAGGCAATCTGACACTTTTGACAGAAGTTCAGGGGAGAGGTCAGGGGAGGAGAGATAGATTTGAGTGTCGTCGGCATAGAGGTAGTGAAAGCCAAAGGAGCTGATGAGGTCACCCAGAGAGGAGGTGTTGAGGGAGAGCAGAAGGTGACCAAGAACTGAGCCCTGGGTCACACCAACGGGAAGAGAAGTAGTAGGGGAGGAGGAGCTAGGGGTTGTGACAGTGGTCTGAGAGATAGGAGGAGAACCAGGAGTGATCCAGTAGGATGAGAATGGACCTTAGATTTGGCAGAAAGGACATCATTTGTGACCTTAGGGCAGTTTTAGTGGAGTGTAGGGGGCGGAACCCAGATTGGAGAGGGTCCAGGATGGAGTTGTCGGCAAGGTAACTGATTAGATGCTTGTAAACAAGCTGTTCAAGCAACTTGGAGGTGAAGGGCAGAAGGGAGATGAGTCGAAAGTTAGAGGGTGAAGTGGGGTCAAGCTTAGGTTTTTTTTAAGGATGGGGGAGACAAGAGCGTGTTTAAAGGGGGAGGGGAAGAAGCCAGAGGAGAGGGATAAGTTAAAGAGATGGGCAAGATGACAGCAGTTAGAGAGATGGAGAGCCTGGAGAAGATTAGAGGGGATGGGATCAAGTGGGCACATTGAAGGGGATGACAAAAGAAGTGAGTGGATTTCTTCAGCTGAGGTAGGGATGAAGGTAGACATTGGAGGGTGGCGATTTAGATGGAGGAGAGGTAATGGTAGAGGAAATGGAGCTCCTGATGGAGTATATCTTGGAAGTGAAGAAGGTGGCAAAGTCAGAGGCAGAAATGGAAAGAGGGAGGGGGTGGGGGGGACAAGAGAGTTGAAGGTGGCAAAGAGGCAATGGGGGTTAGATAATTGGGAGAGGATGAGGGACTTAAAAAAGGGTTGCTTGCGGGACCATTTCTTTAGGAACTGAGTGAGCGGGAAGTGCCAAGGTTGGGGGTTGGTGCAGCGAAGGGAGACAGAGGAGTAAGGACAGACAGCATCAATGGCAGAGGAGAGGGTATTGCTGTAGAGGTGCCTAGATTGGGGCAGGACATGGTGGAAATGGTTGCGAGGAGGGGATCAAGGGAAGAGGTGAAAGCCGTAACATCAAGTGAATCACTACTTTGGGCTTCAACTTCACATTTCCTCTTTAGAAGCCATTTTACATTTGCAGGAGTCTAAAGTTTGTCTCTGGAATTTAAAATTCATATTTGTCCAGTGGTGAACATGTATCCATAGATAAACTGTGGTTATGTCATTAGTAGGTATATATATCCTGGGTGAGTCACCGCTGAGGACGGCACTTTTTCGAAAGGTAAAAAAGAGTAAGTAACGCTTTCTATTTCCCCTATCCTAACACTTATACTAATTCTTACTCTAACCCTCCCCTTCCATTCCCCGCAGCCTAATCCTAAAACTCCATTCCCTACAGCCTAACCCTAATTCTTCCCTTCTAGGCTCCATCCGCTCCCCGTAGCCTAATCCTAAGTCTCTTCTTCTCTCATCGGGCCTGATCCAAAGCTACGGCATCAACTCTCCCTTACGCCGGCTGAAGTTAGGGTTGCCTTGAGCCGGCATAAGGGAGAGTTAATACGCTCCTATAAGGGGGAGTGTCGGGCCAGAGCAGCGATGTAACGCTGAGCGCTACAGCGCTCAGTGTAACATCGTAGCTCTGGATCAGGCCCATCCATCCCCTCCCCGCAGCCTAACCTTAAAACTACCCTAGTAAAATACATCCCCTGCACTAATCTGTAGCTTTGGAAACCACTGGGTACCGGCGGCTGTTCGCGGTATAAATTTCGCAATGCCGGCATTTTCAAAAATGTTGAAAATAGCTGTTCGCAGGGGTGAACGGAACACATATTTCCTGATCATAGCAATGGTATACATACATATGCTACAGGAAACTATTTCCACTTGCAATAAATAGTACTTTCTATGGAAGATTAAATTATACTATTACAATAGCACAACTGTTTGAGATGGCTCAGTCTTGCTTGTTGTTAAACAGGTTGTCTAAACTACAATGGAGATTGGCCTACCTGAATTTTAAAATAAAGCACAGCCTACCTGACACTTGCTCAGGCTATAAAAGCAATCCCCTGCTTAATTATAGTGCCTCATAAGTTAACTTATAAAACTATTGCAATTTGTTGTTTTCATTTCAGTTTCACCAAAGTTTTAATGATGGCATTTAGAATAAGTTTCAGTCATTGAAAACTCCTGACATATCTAAATATGGGAAAAAACACTAATCACAAGGTAACGTTTCCTGATCCAGTATTTGGGTGCAAGCTTTAAGCAAAAACACACACACACTATTGCAGGATTATGACCGATTTCAGAGCTGTCTTGTGTGTGCTCTCTGGTTTCATGTATTTGTGACCACTGCAAATGAGAGTCACACTTACAGAATTACCACATACTAAGGTACCACTTGTCACATAGTTAAGGTAGGCAATAAAAATTGCTAATTGCACAAGCGCAGATATCTGTCATTTTAAATAAATATGGCTAATGCAAACTGATTACTTATTAAATATGAATTAAATATATTACATTGACGTTTAAAGAATTACATTTTTTTATTATTTTTCATTGTTACTTTTTTCCTCCTTGTGAGCTTTATGTAAAGTTGTGTGTATGCAGCAGGTTATAGCGTGTGTGAATGGATTTCAGCATATGGCATGCGCAGGAAACATTTTCATGGGAAGAACCTAATCCTGCTAGAAACCTGAATTCAACTTCAACAAGATAATACTGGGGTAAATCCAGACCTACGGACTAGTTACGTTAGAACACGTAGCGTATTTATGCTAGCGTCATTTCTCTGCACTCCCCTAGGCACTCCCCTCGCTCATACGTACTTTGGCCGTTTTACGCTGCCCTACCTTAACTTTTCATAGCGTAAGTACTGACGTACGTAATGGATTTACACACGTGATGGCCTAACCCGGCCCATACTGTCCACTTTATATGGCTCCCTCCGCCTACTAAGCGTAATTACGGGTATTGTATTGATGCCCCCGCCCCTTTGTTTGTAGTTACTCTGATGGTACGCATGTTCAGCGTTACTTGGCGTAACATCTGCCACGTGCATGCGCAATAAATACAAATAGCCAATTTAACGTCATCGGCTAGTGTAAATACGCTAACGTACTTAGGTCAGGATCTGGCCCACTGAGTGTAATAGATTTAGATCAGAGGAGATGATAAAACCTGTCTCAGTTCTCTAGAGCATTCCGAGTTACACTGTTAACCAACCAGGGTGTCTGCAAATAACTGCCAGCATTATTATCAGCCCTTATGTCAGGGTTACCGACTTTCTATTTCTTCACTCCAGAGAACAATCTCAGAGGCAAAAAGAGATGGCGGTATGGGGATGGGGCTTGATGACACGAAATAGCGCAATATTAATCACATGACCTTAGTATCAGTATGGTGCTATTTCAATGACCATGCAGAGCAAAGACTCAGATGCTAGCAGGAGATTCGGATACACGCTGCTTGTTCTACCGCTGCTGAACGTTATCAGCGGGTCAAGCAATGTGCCACTGTGCCTTCTGGAGTGTGATGAAGCCTGTGCCATAACCAAACCACCGTTATGGGCCTTTGTGTCCTGGGTGATGTTACTTGTTACACAGACCATGTTGTGCCCCTGTTAAAACACAAATTGTGCACCTAAATAAAGTGTACACATGTTCATGTCTCCAGTCATGATCCCCATTTACTTGTACAATCATTACACAGTGTCTAGTAACGTGGAGAGCTTTGAAATATACAAAGTAAGGCCAGAGCATTGTCTGCTCCTCTAATTAGGCCTCCCTCCCGTTTTCCAACAATGTTCTGCTAGTATGACACTTGTTTAGGAATTATATACACAAGAATGTAAGGATTTATCAAAGAGCCTATTGTTTCATTTCACATTTTTTGGATACATTGTTACATGCAGGCTGCATTATGTACTCACTTTGTAATAATAGTCTTGAATCAGAAAACATTTTCACAAAGAGAGCAAAGGATGAATTGTGGAAGAGGCTTGCATGGTGGCATTAAATATAGGTCTTTTAAAAGGGTTATTAAGCTTTATGCTGTATGTATGAAAGAAACTGTGCTTTGTTTTCTTTTCGCAGTGTGCCATACAGTTATGGTCTTCAATGTATTTACATGAGTTTTTTAAATGTCAGTTTGCAGGCTGGACATTTTTATTAACACTAACATACGGGCTCTTTCTTTGTCCCAATGGTATGTTCATTGCTTGGTGACTGCCACAGCTTATGGTTCATCCATGGACTGTCCATCCTTTCTCTGCTAACTGCTTAGTGTTGACAGTTTATACATGGTGACTCAAGTCAGGAGTTTGATTCCCACACAAAGCCTCATCTGTGCTGTGTGGGTTTTCTCCCACACTCTAAAAAAATATATGTTTGTATGTTAAAAATTAACCTGTGTCTTGGGGGAGCTTTGCTAATATTTTCACTTGTCATAACCAGCCTGTTCTTCTGAATGTGGCCTGGCAGTGCTGGAGCAGAGTTTATCACTCAGTTATGAGAGTCAAAAGAATACAATCTACAGATGGTGTTCATAAGCTGATCCTGATCCTTCATTACCCCACTCTAACCTCCCTCCAATTACCCTGTGCCTCCCCCTCCCAGTATAATCACAATAATACATCAATAAAAAAAAACATTTGTAATAAAAATCATTTTGCAACTAAATAATATCCTTTTTTTATGTATTGTACAATTATACTAACACAAACACACACATGCACATTATCATCAAGACATAACAAATAACAGCGTTGCAACTTTTATTAATGGAGAAAAAAAAATAACGATAGTGTACGGCTTGAGGTGCATTGAACGGCCCCGCAGGAACAGTAAGTATTAATAAATATTTGTTATTCTTGCCAGTCTCCCTGGAGCGTGTAATAATTGATAATGCCTGTAGGCTATGTACATACGTCTACAGAAAAATTATATCTGCAACAGAGTGCAGCCGACCAAAGTAGGAGATACGCATGGGCAGGGCCGTACTGAGGGCTATGTGGGTTGGGCTAAAAATTATCAAGGTGCATTTTAAGAAGTGAGGGAGCCCTTGTGCAGGATTTGTACAATCTGATTTGTAAGGCATCCTGCTCTGCATCAACCCTATACCACCCC
>WWET01001754.1:245036-260610 GCA_011038615.1 Limnodynastes dumerilii | reverse complement strand
AAGGATGATTATGATGATAATAATAATAATAATAATTAATAAAAAATAAAATTAAAATAATAATATCATCAATGTTGCATTATGAGGGATGTAAATTAATTAAATATTTTCATATGCATGAAAATTTGCTTTATTTTCTATTTGCCATTTAGGGCCAGATTCAATTAGGAATATGCGTTGCAATATACGGGAAAATGTTCGTGGTGCGCATTTTCCCCCTTATTACAGTACCCGATTTTTCTGCGCACTTCTATGAAAAAAAAAAAAATAATTAGAATTTTTTTTTTTTACAAATAGCTTCGCACCACAAAATACGCGGCTGCGAGGCTAATTGTATCTGGCCCTTAGAGTTCATCGAGGAAACTTCATGTCTCAGCTGTTCAGCATGGTTTTTCTGAGGTGTATAATGGCACGTGTTTTGCCGATATTCTCAAAGTTTGGATCAGTCCCTATGTGATTATTATTTTTATTAGTATAAAATGCATTAAATGTATTAATTGTGAAAACTTTAGAAATGATACATAATGGAATATGCTAGCAATTTATTAACATTTCCTTTACACCTTTAATTTAATCTCAATTTATAGTAATTTTACATATTATTTGAATATTTTTTTTTATTTAAAAACAGTCATTATTACACTAGACTGAAGAAAGTTTGATGTGCAGTATGGTAATTTAAAAGCATTGCTGAACTTGTATGTGTCTCTGACCTAAATCGTATACTGCAACAGAGTCAGGGAAATAGTGCCTCTTTGTTGCATCTAGGCTTTGCTTTGACTAGAACCCATTTCTTTTTCTTGCTGCTTTTGAATTAGCTCCCTGACTGGTATTGCTCAGCAGGTCTAGAATTCCACCCAACAAAGGACAGGTCTACAGAGTAGGTGAATCTTGTAATGATTACATATAACAGCTAGAACAAAGGAGCTTTCCAGGGGACAGACTAGAGCTGATACTTACATTCCTCTGTAATTAGTACATTGGAGGAATCCAAATGATAAGTATTTCAAAGCAGAATGCAAATGAGAGCCATTGCCAAACAGTGCTGGATACTAATGTGCTTGAACAGGGAAGTTGCTGATAAGTTACTAGTTTGGGGAACTTTGTAAAACATTTTTATTTTATTTTATTCATCAACAGGGTTTTTTTTAGCAAGTCAGCATATTACAGAGCTGTTTGCAATTTAAAACAATCATTATAAAACAAGGCTGGGTAATAACAAACAGACTGGACTAGATTCACAATTAACTTAGGTAACTTAGCACTCTTAAAGTGGGCATGGCATCAAAACTACGGGTGATAGGAAGAATATGTGAACGTTGTTAAAGTCAACATAGAATAAGCACCCATAGAACGCACGAGGGGCACTGTGACAAAATCATTGTCAACCAGTGTAAGCATTGGCATAAAAACATAAGTAACTGATAAAATAAGAACTAAAAAGCAATGCTGTAACATCTCGAGATGGGCCTTTTAGCTGCTAAATGTAAGTGCACACCAAGCTGAAGTAGTTAGCTTGTTCCTTTACATTTCTGACAAATGGGTTTTATTCAGGAGAACTTTAAAAAAAATACATTGCCAAAACCTCCAACCTCCTGAAATGTAATTACACTCATGTATGCAAACTACTCCTCACCACATACATGAGTGTGCATGAGTGTTCTCGGCTTGCACGCATATGCTATAGACCAGTATAGCTCGCAACTTTACAGAAAACCCTAAATGCCTTAATTTGCCTGATGGTTGATTACATAATCATAACCGGTGCTTTTTTGTCATAGAACGCACAGAAATAGAGTTCCGGCACCTTTTTTCAAAGGCTTTTCCAAGTTTTAAAAGTTTTGGTGGCAAAATCATTAAAACGGTGCATGCGGCTGCTGTGTGTCGAGTCCGATGCATAAGTACTTCGTCCGCCCACGTTGTGATGACACTGCCCGGCTTGTGATTGTTTGTGTGGTCGTGCGTGCCTTGATGTGAGTCCTGAAACCTTTTTTCTTACAAAAAAAGCACTCATCATAACTTTGCTGTTTTGTCCAACACAATACCCCTTTACTTATCCATGCCATGCTTCCGAATTAATGAATGGGGAAGTATGCTGAAAAATACATTCGTCATACTTTCATACTTACATTCATAAATAAAACTAGCGCTATTTTCGAACTAGAGACAGAAAAAATGTTTGCTTTCGGCTGTCTCTATTTCGGAAACAGCATTTTCTTTACAGAGAATTTAATTCTACACACACACACACACATACACACACACACACACACACACACACACGCATAAATACACACATACATACACATACACAATAATATAGGTCCGACCCCAACCCCCTAGTATGACTTATGGGACCAATGTTGCCACTCTGTGAAGTTTTCTACCAAATCCAAGCCACAACCTCTTTCTCATGACCCGTGAATTGGGGCAGTCCCTTCTAAATCAGAATATGATGTCAAATCCATGCAGTGGAAGGCCCACTACTGTGTATGTGTGTGGTGTGTGTTTAATAGCATTAAATCTTTTTAATCAATCAGGGACATATCAGGGACATATATATCCCTGATGATAGAGACTTGAGCATCTCTGAAACGTCGGATTGATTACAAATATTTCATGCTTTTCAAGTTACCTACAAACACTGTACATATGATCAAACTACTTAGTATTTTTAAAATATTGACAGTTGATTGATAAGTCATTGATAACTTAATAACTTTAGAGATTTAAACCCAAGCAACGCCCATTTTGGCTCTATATAGAAATCCTGTGGCCATGGTCTTCTTATCTGCTGCCTTTAGTATCTCAAATGGTACACACCAGAGTTGTCCACTCTCCCCCCTAATACTTTCTTTAGCAATAGAATTCCTGGCTGCTAAAATGAGAAACTCTGCACAGTTTGCTGGTTTTTCGGATCATGGTATTACACACAAGCTCTGTCTTTACGCAGACATATCATTTTATTTGTTACTGATCCGGACAATTTGTTACCAGTTCTTAGACCAGTATAGTCATGCTTCTTTATATAAATAGAATACTTCTAAATTGAAGGCCTTACTTATTAATTTTTCTAACCCAATTAAGTCCAGATTAACGTCTAGTTACCTCTATGTTTAGAAGGATGCAAGTCCCCCTATTTGGATGTTCAGATCCCCTCAGACATTTCCAGGGTTAGGGAATGTAAGTATACAGGGCCGGATTAAGGTCTGTGGGGGACCCCTGGGCAACTAAATTGTGGGGGGCCCCTGCGTCACATTAATATATATATATATATATATATATCTATATCCAGCCAGCCTTATTTTTCCCTTCTGTTTGTCCAACCAGCTTTTTTGCCCCTCCTTCTGTGTCCAGTCAGCTGTATACCCTCTCTTTCTGTGATTTCAACCAGCCTTATTTCCCCTTCCTTCTGTGTCCAACCAGTCTTATTGCCACCTCTTTATGTGTGTCCACCCATCCTTATTGCCTCTCCTGTGTTTATTGAGCCTTAATGCCCCCTCCTTCTGTGTCCAGGCAACCTTATGGCCCCCCTCTTTGTGCCCCTTCCTTCTGTGTCCATTTTCCCCTTTTGCCCCCCCTCTTGGTGTCCATTCAGACTTATTGCCCCTCCTTCTGTATCCAGCTAGCACTATTGCCCCTTTTTGTGTCCATTTAGCCTTATTGCCCCTCCTCCTTCTATGTCCAGCTAACACTATTACCCTTCTACCTTTGTGTCATAAGCCATGTTCAAATGCCCATTGACCCCAACCACTTTCATTAAGAACTCTATAAGAAAAAACCTTACCCTTGCTGCCTCTCCTCCGGCTCTGTCCTCCACTGCACACGCTCTGCAGAATTATGACACTCACGTGACCTTAGGTCACGTGGTGTCTTGTGAACAGAGCCGTGGCTGTGCATAGCACAGCCAGCTCTGTTCAGGCAGGGGGCAGGAATTCTACATGAAGCCTCTGCCCCCTTGCTACCACCCCCCCCAGACAGTTTATACCACTACCGCTACAGTGACAGAGGATGGATGTCAATCACTGACATCCATCCTCTTTCACTGCACTTTGTGGGGGCCCTTTTTGTGTGGAGTCCCGGGACGATCGCCTGGGGTTAATCTGGCCCTGTAAGTATGTCCCTCTGATAGAACAACAAAACTAATTGACTAAGAGGCGGTCTCCATTTGAAGTCTCGTGGCTAGGACATATTTCTGCATTTAAGATGATGCTTCTGCAAAAATGTATATATTTCAAGTCCATTCCCTATACCTGTACCTAAACCCATTTTGGATAAACTGTCTAAATGTATAACTAACTATGCTTGGAAGGCACATCCAGCCAGAATAGCTAATAATTGGTTGACCCTCCCTAAAAATAAAGGAGGCCTAGCACTCCCCAATTTAACTAAATAGCAAGAGGCTTGCCTACTAGTTCAAATAAAGGACTGGAGGAAAGACAGCACAATGCAAGGTTTAGGTAAGAACAGAGGAGTTAGCTGCAACAACGTTTCCCCCAGGATCTACAGTAGGTCTCTAGAGATATGCAGCCTGTGGAACTCTCTCTCCTAACCTCTACATTGCATATGCTGCAAGTTTTGGAAAGAGCAGTACTTTCATTATAAGAGTTCTATATATTAAGACACTAAGTAAATTGATACCTAATCTATCTATGGGCCGGATCCAGACCCCATACGTTCTCCGAACATGCAGGGGTCTGTCTGGATGAGAGAGAGGGGAGTGCACGCCCCATTACTTCCCTCTCTTGTGCGGGCTTTATGGCAGCTTACGCTGACATAAGCCTGCCTTAAAGTGCTCGTGCGGATCAGCGGTCCGTACGACCGCTTTTCCGCACAAGTGTGGGAGCCCCCTCCCACACTGTAAATTTTGCATGCTTCCCCCCGCCCGCCCGCTTTAGGACGTACGTGTCAGAACAAACACCCACAACAAACAGTGAACCAACAGGCACACTCACACAAGCAGCAGGCAATCTAACCAGAGTCAAGGAACAAAGATAGGGTGAGAACACAAGGGAACACTAAAGGAAGCAGTAAGACAAGGGACACTCAACTATCAAAGGGAATGAGAAAGAGAGCGAGAAAGACTGACTAGCAAATGCTATAACAGGCAAGGAGCTACAGCTGCGCCTGCCTTAAATAGATGCCACAGCAGACATGCCCCTCTGCTGACAACAATTTGCATCCAACAGCCACAAGATGGTGACATCCATAAGGTAGCAGAGGAATATGCATCCTGGCTGCTGGGTAACAGCCAGGACAAATGACTGCTAAATGGCGGAACTCCAGACCCAGCGGAGGATGTCAAAGATACCATACGTCAGTAAACTGCCCTGTTTGCGTTTTTGTGTTCATTTATTACTGTTCCTTTAAGGGGGCTTTCTCTGTCTGTCTTTGATTTACTCCTCTCATTATTTAAACCCTGTCCACCTGTGCCTCTCTGTGGGATATACTCAGTCTAGTTCTGTCTTAGACTCTGTCTGTCAGCCCTGTTTTGGACTCCTGTGTTTTCAGTGTCTATCTGGAGTTTTCCCTCCTGCCTTGCCTTGAACCCTGTCCTATTTGGAAACCATACTGGTTTGCTGTTTAGTTTACATCCCAGCACCCAGCCTTGGTTCACTTCTGACCCTGCGCCCGCTCCCTGCGTGATTGATGCATGTGGATTCTGCGGTCAGCTGTACGCAGCTGTGTGTTTGACTCACGGTAAGATCTTTAGTGAGTATTACTGTGGTTCTTAGCAGTGGTTGCCCCGCTGTTTGTTATAGCTGCTTGTTGATACTATTGACTTGCCCTGTTAAGTCTTGGTGTGTAGTTTCTGAGGTTTACCTTGGTATCACCTGTTAGACATCTGCTGTGACCAGTAGTGCTTCTCTGCGGTTTGTTTGATATCGCCAGCTGTCTGGTTATTTAGTGCAGTGGTTTGTGGTGTATGGTTTGTGTCAGTAGTTTATCCAGAGTCTTCTGGTAACTGTGCAAGCTTCCTGTCTGCCCTGCTAGCATCCAGTCCTGGTGTTGCTATTGGTTACTACCATTTTTGCCAGAGTATCATCATTGTTGTGCAGCATATATCTAATCCTGTCTGGTATGGTGCATTTTGTACTCAGTCTCTCAGTATTTGGCACTGTGTATCCAGCCTTGAGAGCGCATAGCATTCTAACCCAGTCTTGTTTAAACTCACTCTTGTTGTTAGTGCATAGCACTTACACCCAGTCTTGTCTAAACCCAGTCTTGTTGTTAGTGCATAACACTTATAGCCAGTCTTGCCTAAACCCAGTCTTATTGAGAGTGCATAGCATTCTAAACCCAGTCTTGTTTAAACCCAGTCTTGTTGTTAGTGCATAGCACTTATACCCAGTCTTGTGTACCAGTCAGTTGTCTTTGCTTAGTGTTCCCAGCATTGATTATTTTGGCAGGTGTCTGGTGGCGCATGCCTATTCACATCCCACTCTATTTCATATCCTCTTTGACTGTAACTCAATCTGCATCCACACTCTGGATCATCCACATAACTCACGTGGTCTGTGCCTATCTAGTACAGTCCCGCGTAACAGTACGGAACTGTAGTTTTGTACGATTTTTGCTACTCTAGGGTTAATCGTAACCCTAGCATAACATCTGGAGGGCGCAACTTGCGTGCGTAAGTGACCTGTCAGTCACAAGTCTGGATCCCGTCCTATATCACTTTGGTATCAACATGGTATTATGTAGATTAAAGACATCATGAGTGGCACGACTTCTACCTCTTTTTCCTCTATAGACTACATATGGTCTTCAAAGCTCAGATCAGTATAAATACCTGCGGATCCGTCATTGGATATCCAAAGTCCCTCGAGGTCAAGCTGGTTTTATATCTCCCCTTCTATTCTGCCCAGTTTTGAGGCATTTCTTTTTTGTATAGTGACTATAGTGAACCTTAGAAGGTATTTTAACACGCTTAGGCAACTCTAGGGATTTGTGCAATGAAGGCTTTCGTAGAAATCAATATATGTCCTAATACGTATCTATAACAACTCTGGAGATCAGATAGCCTCAGGATCTTTCTAAATCTTTGTCTCAGCTTCATTGGGAACAAGACTTGGAAATCTCTTTGACCTCTTCTGAGTGGAACAAAATTTACGCGACTTCTCTGAAAATATCTAAATGCTCAAACCATGTAGAGATGCTGATTAAGTTGATTAATCAGAGCTACTTTACACCAGATAGATTGCATTGTATTTGGCTGTGACACTCTAGATTCTGCTGGAGAGGCTGTGGACTTATGGGAAATGTATTCCATATCTTTTAGAATTGTCCGTTAGTCAAGCAATAAATTCAGGTTTATAAACACACTCTTCAAATCAAGTATTTCTCCCTCCCCATGATTGACTGTTACATGTATACTCCCCTGATCTCCAGAGTTGCTATAGATACGTATTAGGACATATATTGATTTCTACGAAAGCCTTCATTGCACAAATCCCCAGAGTTGCCTAAGCTTGTTAAAATACCTTCTAAGGTTCAATATAGTCACGATATGGAGACCAGAGGCATCCCGTCCATATCTACCTTGTCTCGCTTGTTTAAGTGGCTTCCCTGGACAACGTACATATCAGATCGTAATAATGGTGTAGATCCAGACCTAACTACGTTAGCGTATTTACGTTGGTTGGTGACGTAAAAACACTGATTTTTATGTACGCATAACTCTGGACGTACGTACCAGCATCGTATCCACAGCGTAACTACGAATGAGGGGGTTTGACATCCATAAGACACCCGTGATTACACTTTGGAGGCGGGGTGAAACACTTAAATCATACAGTACGTGAAGCCTTTACGTATGTCAGTAGTTACGTTTTGAAAAGATGAGGTAGGGTTTGGCAAGCGTAAAATGGCAAAAGTACGTGCGGCCGAGGGGAGTGTCTAGGGGAGGGCATAGTAAACATGCTAGCATAAATACGCTACGTCTTGAAATGTAATGGAAATGTAGGTCTGCATCTGGCCCAATGTCAGGGCTGCACCTACTTCTATATGCTATCATTTAGACCAACCCGATTAGTGCTAGATAAGGTTGCTAATGGACCCTATTTACATTCAAGTCAATTACATAATAAAGGTTTATCAATTATCATCTTAACATGTTGCTAAACTTATTCCTTATCCCTTATCTCCCTCTGTCCCCGCCTTTTTTTCTTTTTACAATGTCTAATTGATAATATTGTCCATTGTAATGCTTTGTATTACAGTTTATGCTGTATTTTCTGTTATCCTCCTTCCTTTTTTCTGTACCCTATATCTATTTGTTATATTTACTAAAAATTGATGATGGAAAAAAAAGGGCAATGCTGGGCACTGCTAGTAATATAATATGATATAGTATACTATATAATATAATAATGTTCATGACCAGGATATGATAGCAGAGGAGTAGGACACAGGAAAAAGCAGAGGAGTAGGACACAAACACAGGACAGTGCAGAGGAGCAGGATACAGAGCAGAGTGGAGGACAGAGCAAAAAAACAGGACACAAGAGCAGAGGAAAGTGTGGAGAAACAGGAGCAGAGGACAGAGCAGAAGAACAGAACACAGACATGGGACAGAGTGACTCAGTTCAGAACAGAGGACAAAGCGGAGGATTGGGACGCAGGAGCAAAGGATTGAGCAAGGGAACAAGGCACAGACACAGAACAGACTGAAGAAGCAGTACACAGGGTAGGAAAAGGACACGAGCAGAGATATAGCGGAAATACAAGCCATAGACACGGGACACAAGAGCAGAGGACAGAGTGAGAGGGGAGAAGAGGGACATGGGACAAAGCAGAAAGCAGAGGAACAGGACACTAAAGGTTCATACACACTATACAATTATCTGGCAGATTATCTGAAAGATCTGACTGTTGGAATCAAACTCTGGTAATGGATGAGAGCAACTGACAATTCCATTTGCTTTCATCCACTACCAGATTTTTATTCCAACTGCCAGATCTTTCTGATAATCTGCCAGATAATTGTATAGTGTGTATGCACCTTTACACAAGACAGAGCGGGGTAGCAGGACATAGACAGAGAACAGAGTGGAAGAGTAAGGGACAAAGTAACGATGATGTAAATTATGTTGAACCTTTGGAGGGCTACCCTGTTGAACATATAGGAGTCAACCTGGCACCCTATGTCTTTATTTTTTCCTATCAAACAATGATACAGTTAATCTTATGGTGACAGCTGCAATACCATCCATATTAAGACCATTCAGTGATTATAACTGCATGACCATACACTGAACTATAATTAGGTGAACATAATTATATGTCGGAAAAATAAAACCATTAAGGTTAAGAATGTATTGCTACATTTCTTGCCTTGGCAAATTAGCATTGTATTCCTAATCAAAGGGATCATTTTGCAGGTTCTGTGGTGAGATTGGTTTGGAAGTAAATATTAAGTTGTCACTGACATAAAAGATAAAACTCTGTTGGGTGTGGAGACAGAAATTCCACACAGAAGTGGTAATGTGGTGTCTTCAGATCCCCAGGTCATGTTTGGGGATATTCCAGAATAATTACAGGTGTATTATGTTTGCAGTTGCTGCAGGGGTGTGGGAAATACCAGGCAATTAGGCTGGTGTGTCTGGAGCAAAGTATATGAAATAATAATACACTTACAATGAGCTCCATATATATTACCCATTCTAGGATATTTCTGGATGATTAATTTACAGAGGCTTCAGGTTAAATTAGTAATGTAGGTGACAGATTTGTTTTACACCGTTTTTAAACCAATACCATATATACATTGGCACAGTTAGAAAACACATGGTACATCTGTTTGGTAATAATTCCTATGATAAAGTCATTGGTCCGGATTCACAGTTATGTAGGTTTCGTCTTGCGTACATTGGGGTAGATCCAGAACTACGTTTGCCGTACGTTTATTCGCATAGCGTATTTTCGTGTGCGTACATTCTAGACACTCCCCTAGGCACACCCCTTGAACGTACGTATTTTGTCAAGATACGCTTTCCAAACCCTACCTTAACTTTTGCCAACGTAACCACAGTGATCCGCACATATACGTATGGGCAACACGAATTTATGCAGCGAAGCACGCCCATACTGTACACTTTAAATACAACCCCCCACCTACTTCACGTATTTCAGACGTATTTTGGACTCACGTAAAATTGGCACGCCCACACGTAAGTATTTACCTGACACATATGTGAATGGCCCATACGTTCACAATTACGCTACGTTACTGAGCGTATTTTCTATGGTGCGCATGCGCAGTACTTACCAAAAGGCGATTTTACATCTCCGCCACGCGTAAATTCGCTCACAAGCGTTGTTCTGGATCTGGGCCATTGTTTTAAGAATTGAGCTACTACGCATGTGTAGTAGCTTATTTACGCTATCTACGTACCATTTCTGTACGTAGATCGCATAAGCGCGGTCTAAAGACATACAGAAATGGTACATAGATAGCATAAATAAGCTATTACGCATGTGTAGTAGCTCAATTCTTAAAACAACGTATGTAAAACAGTATCAGTAAAGCATCTGGTGTTTGTTTTTATTGAAATGGACCTATTTTATAACCTTTTTATATATAGCAGCAAAAAAGCTAAGACAAGAATAAAGAGCATGCCATATTGTAGAACAAAAGGTTGCAAAAGTTGTTTCTATACAAAATTCTGTATCTCATTCTTTATTACCATTTATCCAAGTAATAATAACATTTGATATCGGTGCTCAGACACACTGATATGCTAGCCCAGAAAAGTAAGGCTTAAATGAAGGAAGCAGTAGGAGTCTTTGGCTATGCTTTCAGATCATCTAGCTATAAATAAAAGTAACAAAAAAATGAAGATGAAAAAAAGTTAAATATTAAAAGATGTAATTGCTGCAATGCTGGCGTGATGTTTACCAATCCCAAGAACAATGAACATTTCCATGATAATTTATATGCTATACTTAATGAAGCATGGCTACAGAGCGTGAGTGATTTACGTGCTACATACAGCATGTATAATGACTGACTCTCATTGTGCTCTTTTCATTAGTGAAGGTTTATGGTTCATTTAGACTCCTGTTTAAAACATTTTAGCATTTTACATAAACAGTAAAAAGTAATTTTTCTGTGTGAAATTTCATGGACTCTTGACTCTTTGCAGCAAACGTTTATGTTTACTGCAGTAATGTTCTATAACAATGCTGCCATAGGGGACTATTGATATTTACTGCAAAGCATAAAGGAGCATTTACCTGGCCATACCCTGAGGCCGATTTCAGGCGACCTGACAAATGGAACGATTGTCTGGTCTGAGTGATGAAACGATCATGAATTGAACTTCATAAATTGAGAGGTTTTTTTTATTTTGCAGTTTTTCAGTGAAAATGTAAATGTTTCCCATACATTTTTTTTATGAGTTTGTGTCTACTAAATCAAACCATACCTCCCAACCATTTTGCTTTAGTGGTACAGTCCTGCTATTACTGCGCTTCCTATCTGTCCCAATTGGGGCAGCTTTATGTGTTCATTCATCTGTTAATTGCTATATTCAACTGTTAGATATTTGCAATGTCATTCTATAGAGGGAAGTGGGGGTTAGGGGGCTGCCTAGCACTACTAAAGCCTGAAGACTGACCTTGTTCTTTTCGTAACCACATTCCTTTGTGGCATCCTGTCCTGACCCCTATATTCATATGTATGGTGACACTTTTATGTTAAATGGTTGATATCATTAGCACATTAAGGAACTGATCCAGAGTATTAGCGCATCTGCAATTTTGGAAGAAATACGCAACTCTGAATAGCACTTAGGGAATTTGGAGCCATATTAGTATTTAAATGGTCTTTTCAATCAGGTTCATTAATGCCAGATCACATTTAGTGATCTTCCGCTTAAAAAAATAAAATCTAAATTATTTAAAAAGAAAAATATTTGAATATTTATTTTAAGCACACGGCTCATTTTCACACTGAAAATACCTGTTTTCTCATTTCAATTTCATGGAACGTCTTGTTCCACTGTCACAGAGCAGACACAGGCAGATGGGCAGCCTTGTGCCAATCTTTCTGTTCTCGCTCCCTTTGTTAGCATGCGCAGTGCTCATTAAGTGCTTCCTTCTGAAAAAAATACACTGGAAAGCCAATACCTGGAAACCAATACTAGGATATCGCCAATACCTGCTGCTAAGTTGAGTATTGGTGGGTTCCCCTCTCTCTAGGTGACTGATAAAAGTTCCGGTAGTCCTCACCTGATGGCGGTCCTGCCAACAGCAATGCCCAAATATCAGCAACTATGACTATAATGAAATATATTATATAAGAAAAGTCCTTTTTGTTATATAGACAGTTGGCATTGCTCTGTTCCATAGTAATGATTTAATCTAAAGGTCAATGTTTTCTTACCCAGGTGACCTGCAATTTGATTTTTAAACCATATTGCCCAATGCCTCAAGTATATTGTGATTAACTATACATAGTGGACACAGGGGACTTGAAAGCATTGGGGACCAAAGGTAAAGAAATCCCAAGGCAGCCTCCCCCATCTATTTGCACCTCTGCTCTTCTGTCAAAACAGTTACACATATGTTTAATGTGAAACATACACAGTAGATGCTAGCTGCTCTGATCTTTTAAGAGCAGCCATCGTGATGATCCTAGGGGTAGCAATTTTGATAGTTGGCCATGAACCCTGATGTTTTTTCAACATTGCTGTCAGTAGCTCTATGATTTCTTTCTATAGTGCATGTGCAAAGAAGAGGAATTCTGACAGATCAGCAGAAGGAGTCCACAGCTGGAGGCCAGTGAAACAATATCACAGGTCTACATGTAAACATAGAAAGTGACGGAAGATGGCTCATCCAGTCTGCTTAGACCATATTTACCCTCAATTTAGTTTGAGATTTAGGATATTCTTATATTTATCCCAAAGCATGTTTAAACTGTTCTACTGTGTTAGCCTCAACCACCTCAGATGGGAGGCTATTCCACTTATCTATCACCCTTTCAGTAAAGTAATTTTTCTGCACATTTCCTCTGAATCTACCACCCTCCAGTTTATATTCATGCCCTTGTGTTCTATTACACCTCTTCCTTTGAAAAATGCCACCGTCATCTAGCCGGTTACAACCCTTTATATATTTGAAAGCTGCTATCATGTCCCCCCTCTCCCTTCTCTGCTCCAAGCTATACAGGTTTAGTTCCTCTAGCCTTTCTTGGTATGATTTGTTACAAAGGCCATGAACCATTTTAGTTGCTCTCCTTTGCACAGTCTCTAATGTATTTATGTCTTTCTAAGGATATGTCCTCCAAAACTAAACACAGTATTCTAGGTGAGATCGTACCAACGATCTATAAAGGGGCATCACTACTTCTCTCTTTCTGCTACTAACTCCTCTCCCTATGCAACCAAGCATATGACTTGCCTTTCTCATTGCTTTGTAACATTGCTTGGCTACCTTTAAGTCACATGAAATAATGACTCAAAGATCCCTTTCCTCTTTAGTAGTTTCTAATGTAGTGGAATTAATGATAAATAGAGTTTTTTTTTTGTTTTTGTACCCCAAGTGCATGATTTAGCACTTTTTGGCATTAAACTGCAGTTGCGTTGTGTGACTTTTACAGGGAATGGACAGGGAGAGGTGCCCATTCAGCCACCCCCTACACTCTAAGCAGGTGGTCAGCACCGTCCCCTTGCTATGTGGCCCGAGCAGGTCAACTTCCGTCCCTATCTTTTATAACTTAATTGTCATCCTGAGCTCAGCTCTTCTCTGTTTATTAATATTGCATTCTGGCTGTCTCTTTTGAGAATAATGGGGAGAGTGGAGCTGGGATGAGCTGATTCGAGTGCTATCTCCTGTGTTGGGGCTTTAACAGACATCAGAAAGGAGGGTGCTAGATGAAATTCTAAGGAAACAGGTGTTTTCTTTGTATTTCATATCTCTCTCTCTCTCTCTCCTTTATAAACAAACCCATAAGTACTTATCTTGGAGAGGGAGCTGAGATAATAAAAAAGTGGAAAACCCCCTTTATGGGATTTTAAAACAAATGGATACATTTGTCAGGAGGAGTATTAGCATGTTTAGAGAGCAATTTTATCCTCCAGCTATGTTGCTTTAGAACAATCACATTTATCTCAACAAGTAGAGCCATGAAACAGCTGAAAGAGAAACCAGGTACTTATGCTCAGAGGTCAAGTGTGCACTGAATGCTATAAATCAGCAAAGAGAGATCCAGCCTGATTTACATTCAGTCAGTTTTATTTTTCTTTGCACATTAAAGGAAAGCTTTGTACTTTTAATAGGTGTGGTAACAATTTACCCCAGTGGCATTTTTGACATTTCAAAGCAGGAAAATGAAGCTTAAGTTTGAGGGAGGAAATGCATATCACTATTTGGTGTCTGCAGGGATTAAATGTTTTCCTGTGGCTGGTCATTTTCTTTTTTCTTAACCTTTGTATTAATAGAAGAGTTTTCATTATAAAAGGCTCCTGTTTTCTCTTTACGTGTTTTGGCTACAAGCAGGTGTTTCCACCCTGGAAACAAAAGCTCAGCACAGACCACTTGTGAGGAAAGCTGCCATTCCAATTGCCACTACTTTAGGTATCACTACAACTAAAGGATGTAATGGGGCTGATTCAGACTCTGGGAGTAAGGGTAAAACAGGTGCATGTGTACAGCTCGGCTAAACCATTTTGCAAAGTAAGGGATGCTAATTAACTTATTTTGCAAGCAAGGAAAATACTTTACTTTTGCACATAGATATCACGTTCTGCATAGCTTTATGTTTAATCTATGAAATATAGTCAAGCTAAGAAACTTCACCTCTCAATTGTTATTTTACTTTCACTGTATAAATTCCCCTCCCCTTGCAATTCAACATGGTATTGCTCGGGTCCTACACTTGCTCCTGAAAAAGGTGTAAATGCAATATATTTAATAACATGACTCAATGGACCTGAGTTTTTGTGCAAGTGGAACTCATAAGCATTGCACCTCAGATCCAGAATTGCGTGTTTCCATAGAAACTGTAGATAGGACAAAGGGAAAAATGGCAGTCATCCATCTACGTGGAATCATTTTTTTCTCCAGAAATTTATTTTAAACATACATTCATTCATAAAATGCCAGGTAAATAATTTTTTTAGTCAATATTTTTTTAACACATATGGCCAGTTTCCTGTTGATAATGTCCTGAGCCTATAACTTACACCATCCCCTGACATGATGTAAGTTCTTCATGGAAGCGTAGGCAGCTTACACAGCTACTGTGCCTATTTACAGGACCGTAACTAGGGGTGTGCGATAGGGGAGGCCGCCCCGCGCAAGTCCTAGGGGGCACCATTTGTGGTTAAATTGGCTTGGAATTTAGAGTCAGGGGCACCATTGTTTCTTTTTGCCCTTGGCGCTAACATTTCTAGTTACGACTTTGCCTATTTAAATGGCTGAAACTTCCCTTTTCTTATTTTAATATTGTGGATCTCCCTGTTCCACTAGCGCAGAGTGCAAGGATGTGGTCACGGGCAGATAAGCAGCAATGCACCCATCTTTACGTGCTTGTTTTTATTTTGGACATGCCTAGTGCAAATTCCTG
>WWET01001754.1:234606-244721 GCA_011038615.1 Limnodynastes dumerilii | reverse complement strand
ATAAGCTTAGCTGGACTGGACTTGACCAGGACTGGATTAGACTTGATAAGGTTAGCTGGACTGGACTTGACCAGGACTGGATTAGACTTGATAAGCTTAGCTAAACTGGACTGGACTTGACCAGGACTGGGCTGGACTGGATCAGGACTGGACTTGACCTGGACTGGACCAGAAAACATGAACTGGAACAGGACTTGACTTGATCTGGACTGGTCGAGAAATAACAATCTGCAGACAGCAGAGGACTGAAGCTGGAATAGTAATCTGCAGACTGTTCACTGCTGACTAGGATAATCAGGCTGATTACAGCTTGCTGGTTTTGCAGGCTGATAGCTGCAAGCTGAAGACTGCAGTCAGAGATTTCCCAAGGAGTAAACAGGAACCAGGCACCTTGAATGACCAAGTTGTTCTGGCACTGAGGATAGAGTGCTCTGGGTTTAAATAGAACACCCATGACCAGTATTGGATAACCTGCTCATGTGATTCCTAGAGCTGGACTGGAACAAGTCATGTGATTATTCCAAGATAGCAGTACTCATGAAATAGTCCTGGAAGTATGGTAATGGCCAGAAAGGACAGCAGACAGTTGACTCCTGATGTGGTAAGTACCACGGTTTGTGGCAAGGGTTCCATTACGATCTAAATGGAATGTCCCTGCGTATTCTTCAGTTATGAGTTTGCGCAGTAGCAAATCACGCAGAGAATCATCACGCCAGTTGGTATGGTCAGATCTGGATCAGGGCTAGTGTCATTATTGTTGTAGTAACTTTATTTCATTATTATTCTGGATGTTTTCAGATAGATTCAGAAATCTTTTATTTCATCCTGGATCTGACAGCTTATAAATGCACAGATTTGCTGTGAACAGAATGTTTCATCTTGTAGCCCTTCCTTTGTCTACTTAGTTCCTGGAAATGTATAAATATCTTTACTGTGAACACCTCTGGCAGTAGATATTACTCAGAGTCTATTCAAAATGATTTTCAGGCATTGTTTTTGCGAAAGCTCCAAAAATGCAAACAATTTTTTCATATGCTACAGAACTTGCTGGGAGCTGCCAGGAATGAAATGATATCAATGTTAAATAGGTTACCTTCAATTTTTATTTGGAACTATAGATTATTTGGATATTTTCAAGGTAGCTACAGGAAGCTACTCCAATTTATCCTGTTAATGTGTCTCAGGAGTGTGAACACAGTAGGAATAAACAATCTAATTTCTACATACACAGTAAGAAAAAAAGAGAACAGAAAAAACAAGTTCTTAATTAAAAATTGCATCAGCTGCAGCTGCTAAATGTATAATTCTGATATATGTGCAGATCCTATATAGTATCTCCTAATTGAATTAAGATGGTTGGGAATTAATTATTCTGTACGGTAGGGATAGAGGGGTGTGGGGTGCGGCCTGACTCCATGCGCAATTTATGTGTTCTATCTGTGCTACATTGCATTGTACTAAAATACATCTGGCCCTGCAAAGCTCTAGGTTGAAGAGAAGTACTTGCCTCAATCACCGATGCTACAGAGTGGCTTCATTGCACCAGATGTATTCCAGCTCACCACCAGCAATAGACTCAAGAGCAGTCTCCCACTCCACCTAAAATGTCCCAGTGTCTCTCTGGAGAAAAATTGAAATTAGAGAGAGGGACACCATTAACTGGAAAGATGCGGGATTTAGCACTGTGCCTCATCTGCCACCTATAGCACCAGTTTCTTTGCTAGTACCGCCACCAGGCACTGAAAGCCTGACACTTGGGCATAGGGGAGGGAGAATGGTCCCTCAGTATGCTGTCTGCCTCTGCAGTCTCATTGGGCCTGATCCAGAGGTACGAGCTGTAGCGCTCAGCGTAACATCGGTGCTCTGGAGGCCATACGCTCCTGTGTGAGCGTATGGCCCCTTCCTTACGCCGGGCGAAGCTAGGGTAGCCTTCAGCCGGCGTAAGGAAGGTGCCATACGCCCGCACAGGGGGAGTGTCGGGCCAGAGCACCGATGTTACGCTGAGTGCTACAGCGCTCAGTATAACATCGTAGCTCTGGATCAGGCCGTGGAGATTACATACCTCCCAACATCTGAGAATTGGAAAGAGGGACAAAATTTTGTGGCATTTTCAAGTGTGTGTGTGTCTTATACTACTCAGTGTATGTGTCTGGGGAAAGAGGGTGTGCGTTGCACCACACAGAGGGTGGGTCTAGTACCTGTCCCTTTTGTTAATTTAGTCATCCATATGTCTGCCCCTTATTATTAAGCCTGCCTGTTACGGTACTGAAGTCCCGTTTCCCAGGGTGAGGAGTCTAACCGGGGCCTGGTCTTTGCTAAAGCCCCTGATGGTGGGGATAGTCTGGGCTGCAGGACACCCAGCAGGTCACGGGGCCCCCGATAGACTGTAACCAATACCGCAGCACTGACCCTGAAGGAAAGGTACAGCAGGGAAGAACCTCTAGCTTTCACAAATACAACCAAAAAGGAACCAGAGACTGAGGCAGAAGGTACTGACCAAGGAGAGAGTGGAGTGTTCACAAAAACACAGTGAAGAAGTATGGCACAAGGATGGGCAGTGCAGGAGGTAAGCACTAAAATAACTATACAGAGGAGCAGGTGGTAAGCACTCTAGTGATAGTAATATTAGTAATATATACAGAGGTGCAGATGGTAAGCACTCAATAATAATCGGTGAAAGTCCACACTTAGAAAGATGGTATTGTGAAACAGGGACAGCCAAAAGTTCCTTTTTGTATGTCCCTATTTCGAATACCCATCTAATTTAAAGTGTTATGTTCAGAGTGGGTGAGTGTGCCTATCGCATACTCACCAATTCATTTTGAAATTTTTTTGAAAACGCCACCGCCGCTACTGCCGGATCCGTCGCTTCAGTGGACCACCAGGAAAGGTGAGTAACCTCTCTGGGGACTTTGGCGAAGGGAGGGTTTGTGTTAGGGTCTAGCTGTGCGGAAGGGAACGTTAGGGTCAGGCTGCGGGCAAATGGTGTGTTAGGGTCAGGCTGTGGGCAATGAAGGGTGAGGGTCAGGCTGCTGGGAAGGGAGGATTAGGGTCAAGCTGTGGGCAAGGGAAGGCTAGGGTTAGGGTAATAGAAGAGGAAGGTTAGGGTTAGAATTAAGGGAAAGGTTGGGGTTAACTTTGCCACTTAACTTTCGGAGCATTGTGTTCGGTGCTCCGGGAATCGATTGCTGTGCCTCATCGAGGCATAAACAATTGATATCCCAGCCAGTTTTGAATAGGGCCATTCTAACCGAGGACCCACACCCATAAGAATAATATATACAGAAGTGCAGATGGTAAGCACTCAATAATAATATATACAGAGGTGCAGATGTCAAGAACTCAATAGAACAGACAGACAATAGACAGACAGAGGGCACTTGCTCAGCACAAGCTTCAGAAAACCATACAACCAAGGATTAAGGCAGGACAGGCAGGGAAACACTGAGGGCAAAACAGCAAATTGCATTGCGGCCGGAGCTCTGAATCCGGCCCGCTATAAGGCAGCGTTATTCATTGAAAGGACACAGAGAACACAGGAGGCTGATATTCATATAAAGGGGACACAAAGAGGCTGATACACATATAAAGGGGGCACAAAGGAGGCTGATATTCATATAAAGGGGGCACTAAAGGAGGCTAATACATATATAAAGGGGGCACAAAGGAGGCTGCTGTTCCTATAAAGGGGGCACTAAAGGAGGCTGCTATTCATATAAAGGGGGCACAAAAGGAGGCTGATACACATATAAAGAGGGCACAAAGGAGGCTTGGACACATATAAATGGCACAAAAGGAGGCTGGACAAATATAAGGGGCACACAAAGGAAGCTTATATTCATATAAAGGGGCACTAAAGGAGGCTAATACACATATAAAGGGGGCACAAAGGAGGCTAATATACTTATAAAGGGGGCACTAAAGGAGGCTGATATTCATATAAAGGGCACAGAAAAGGAGGCTGGTATTCATATAAAGGGGGCACAAAGGAAGCTGATATTCATATAAAGGGGGCACAAAGGAGGCTGATATTCATATAAACGGGGCACAAAGGAATCTGATATTCTTATAAAGGGGGCACAAAGGAGGCTGATATACTTATAAAGGGGGCACAAGAGGAGGCTGATACACATAAAGGGGGCACAAGGAGGCTGATATACTTAGAAAGGGGGCACAAAGGAGGCTGATACACATATAAATGGAGCAAAAAAGAAGGCTACTGTACATATAAATGGGGCATGAAAGAAGGTTGAACATATATTAAGGGGGCCCAAATGGAGGCTGATACATATAAAAGGGACACAAAAGGAGACTGGGCACATAAAAGGGCACAAAAGGAGCAGGTTAATTGATTTAATAAATGCAACACACTATAGTTTTTTTTATACATAGCATAAAGGTAAAAAACAATATATGCAGTGTTATCTTCATTTTAGATGTCAAAAGGGTTTTGTGGCTCCCAATGTTTTCTTTTCTGGTGGAAACGGGTCCAAATGGCTCTTTGAGTGTTAAAGGTTGCCTACCCCTGTCCTATAGGGTTAAGTGCCAGATCAGCTGCCCATTCAGAGAGAAAAAGAGCGAGAGGTGGAATGTGTTCATGTTAAAGAAAACCAATTGTACTCTTATGAACTCTAAATAGAGGTAACAATTAGCACTCCCTTTCCTGCTGCCTACAATCTATATAGACAACCAATCATACAAAGTTACAATCTAAAAAGATGCTGTACAGTAGATATATTGGGCCTGATTCAGACTTAAGAAGGCTTTAGGTTGCTATTTTCATGCATGCAAGTAGCATGCCAACTCCCCTAACACAACCTTGGTTTTTATCTTCTTAGCTGACTTACGAGTGCCATAGGGCTACCTTAATTTAATGGTCGTAGTTGTGTGCATAAGTGGCAAAATTAGGAACACAGTGGGCTAACCACGCCCAGATCTCCCCATTTAAATGTCTACCTCCGCCTACTCTTCTTATCTTTGTTCTTAAGTTAGCCCAGCACGCTTCTTCATTCTTAAGTCACTATGGGGCTGATCCAGAGCTACGACGTTACACTGCGCGGTTTAACGCTCAGCGTAACATTGCTGCTCTGCCCTGACACTCCCCCTTGTTGGAGTGTATTTACACTCCCTTACGCCGGCTGAAGCCTACCCTAACTTAAGCGGGTGTAAGGGAGTGTAAATACGCTAGGATGGTGGCGTTAGTAAGACAACGCTGCCCTCCCAGCCTAATTACCCTAATTACTACGCTGAAGCTACGGACCGTAGCTACGCCGGGCAACAACTGCCCGACGCATTCGCAGATCGGCTTTTTAGCCGATCTTATGCTTACGCCCGCCGTAGCTAGTACGGCAGGCGTAGTTCTGGATCAGGGCCTATGAACCTAGACAAACTAGGTTCATAATGGTGATTTAGAGCCATCCCAATTTTAAGTCCTACGTAAATAAAGTTACTACGCATGCACTGTTTCTCCCTTTTTAAATTTATACCCCTTAAAAGCCACAGATTCTTAATTGTGAATCAATTGCATGATTATTGCTTACTTATATAGGGCCACAAACTGTCTGCAGCGCTTTACAGAGAATATTAGGCATTCAAATCAGTCCCTGCCCCTATTGGAGCTACATACTAAGGTCCCCACCACAAACATACATACACACAGACACACACACACACACAGACACACACACACACACACACACTAGGATTAACTTAGTCAGCAGCCTATTAACCTACCAGCATTTTTTTGGAATGGGGGACAAAACCAGAGCACATGGAGGAAACCCACACAGACACAGGGAGAACATACAAACTCCACACAGATAAGGCCAGAAACGCAGTGTGCCCAATGTGGGGAACACCGGGGCATAGAGCACTAAATGCACCCTGTCCCCACAGGGTTATGTCATGAGCCGGGTACATTGTATATTGTTTAATCAAATTTAGATCTGCCAAGGTAACAAAATTGGTTTTCAGGTTGAAACTTGTGTATAAATGGTCACCAAGTGCCTTTATACTGAGCTTTGAAAGTTTGTGGCCATATTTCTTTTTTATACTTTGTAGTGTTTGTGGGACATTTTATCTGTTAACTAGGTTGTTAATTTCTACAATTGTTGTAGATGCTTCTCGTACTTTATTTCTGTATTGGGGCAGCACGGTGGCTCAGTGAGTAGCACTTGTGCCTCACAGCACTGAGGTCATGAGTTTGAATCCCAGACTAGGCCTTATCTTTGTGGAGTTTGACTATTCTCCCTGTGTCTGCATGGGTATCCTCTAGGTGCTCTGGTTTCCTTCCACACTCCAAAAACATGCTGGTATATAAAAACCTATTAATAAATGAAAATTGCAGCGCAAGAACTAGAAACATATGCTTTCATTTACTGCTGAGCTCTTTGTATCATAAAGCATGAAATAGATATGTTTTGTTTCATTTTGCTATGTGAGATTGAAAAAAGTGTAAAAATTCATAATAAAGGATGTCAAGTATGGCACTTGCAATCTTCAATTATAGGTGGGAATGCTTTGGGTTTATTGCCATACAGCTGTGCTCTGCAGGCTTCTCCTGCTGCTTTAAATTGTTTACCTGGATTAAATTCACAGACAAACTTGTAAAAGAAATCTGTTAGGCTCCCTTGGGAATTAAAAGGATTAGGTGGATGCTGGTTGCTCATTGAAGCTCTGAAAAATGGTTGTCTCAGGTTAGGAGGCCTTTGATAAAAGATACCAGTCAGGCACTTATAGCAGGATAGATAAAAAAAAAAAAAAAAGACCAAAACACAAAAGGGAGGGAAGTGGTTATATGGCCCAACACCTTAAAGCATGACAAATGTTGGCCGACTGGAGCTCTTGGGACACAAAGAGGTTTTCAAACATTGTGTTTAACAGCACACATCCGATACAGTCTGCACCATCAAAGGAAATGGGGCATTAGTGATGAATGAGGGTCACATGTTACTATGCCTTGTTGAAGCAGATGTGCATAAAGACATACTATACATGAAAAACTGAGGTCATACTCGGCTTCAGAGGGAAAATAGTGTATGACTCATTGTGGCTACAGCTCACAGCATTTAAATGCAGGAATAAGTTGCTTGTTTTGAAGGGATGTGTCATTAGTAATTGTTCTAGCATGGATTTAATTTCATTATTTTTTTTTCTTTAAATATAGTATACTTATAATCTGTGGTACCTGCAGATATCGATCAGATAAGTTCAGATTTAGTATCATATAGCTAAATATAATGGCTCAGATCCAGAGCTAGATCCGCCAGCATATTTATGCTAGCTGGAGACGTAAAAACGCTATTTTGTATGTACTGCGTATGCGCACAGTAGATGTTACGCCACGTAATTCTGAACGTACGTACCATCCTAGTATTAAAGGCGTAACTACAAATGAAGGGGCGAGCCAAGTGTAATTGTAATTACACTTTGGAGACGGGAGATGGCATTTAATTCGTAAAGTGCTTAGGTGCGTAAGTACGTGCAGCCATTACGGTTATGCTTTGAAAAGATAAGGTAGGGTTTGGAAAGCGTAAAACTGCAAAAGTATGTACGACCGAGGGGAGTGCATAGTAATTATGATAGTGTAAATATGCTACGCATTGAAACGTAAAGGGAACGTAGGTCTTGATCTGGGCCAATATCTTAAAGTGATACGATACTTTAGAGGTATTGTGAGAAGCACAGTATTATAGACCATTTTCAGACCTCCATCCCTGTTACGCTCGTAACTCTAATGCCTGATTGCAGTTGGCCAGTCCTCTCACATGCAAGGAATTCCATGAGCAGATCCCTACCATAAGATCCTAATTACATGAGGACAAATTTAGAAATCTGGTTAGCAAACCCTCACTGTGATATTACCATACATCACCCTCCCACGAGAATCCATCCCACCCTGCCTCTGGAAATCCCATGGTCAGGGAAATATTTCCAGTACATAAGTCTGGATCCATAGGATCCAGATCTGTTCTGAAAGTACGGCCATGGTCTTGAACATGCGCAATATGTGGACATTTTCCGATCTTAAAATTACCATTCTGTGTGGGTCTGGATCTGGTTCTATGTTATTATTTGGAGCTTTTCTATTTTTATAAAAGGCATAGATATATTTCCCACTAGTAGGGAGAAAAGAGCAATCTAAAACACTAGTGTGCAAATCGATGCAACACATTCAAGAATGCACCTTGATACTGACTGAATGTCCCAAGTTAAATGCCCTTTCGTATTGACTGTATTTTCTATTTGTCATAATGGGGTAGATCCAGAACTCCGCTTGCAATCTGTTTACTAACGTAGCTTTCCAAACCCTACCTTAACTTTTGGCCGCATAACCGCTGTCATCCGCACACGTACGGATGTGCAACATGTATTTACGCAGCTAAGCACACCCATACTGTACACTTTACATAAAAACCCCGCCTACATTGCGTATTTTAGACGTAGTTTTGCCATGGCACGCCCACACGTACGAATTTACGCAGCAAATACGTGAATGACTCATACGCTATGAGTTCTGTTCTGTAACGTAGCGTATTCTCTGTTGTGCGCATGCGCAGTACATGCAAAAAAGCGATTCTACGTGTCCGCCCGGCGTAAATTCGCACACAAGCGTAGTTCTGGATCTGGGCCAATGTTTCTATTCAAATTGTCTGTTCTGTGCTTTGTTTAATTATTAATACAGGTGAAACTCAAAAAATTAGAATATCGTGCAAAAGTTCATTTATTTCAGTAATTCAACTTAAAAGGTGAAACTAATATATTATATACTCATTACATGCAAAGTGATAGTCTCTATGACGTCATAAAGACTATAAAAGGAGGACCTCTAGTGACCGCATGGTCATTAGCAACGGAACCCCAGCAGACGGAGGGACCAGGACGCTGCAGCCACAAGAAGAAGAAGAAGAAGAAGCACGTCCCGATCTCCAAGCAACTCTCCCAAGATTGATGACAGCAAAACGGTGAGCTTTAACTGTCATTTTTAATTATTTTTCAGGGGACAAGAATGTGATTTTATAAATGGAGACGGAGTAAAAGGCACAACATTTTAATTTATGCAGCAGCCATAACAATGTAACGGACATATTAATAATTAAACAAAGTACGGAACAGACAATTTAAATAGAAACATAGAGGTAGATCCAGAACTCCGCTTGCCATACATTTACTCGCATAGCGTATTTACGCGTGCGTACCTTCTATACACTCCCCTTGGCACACCCCTTGACATACGTATTTTGACCGAGATACGCTTTCCAAACCCTACCTTAACTTTTGAACAGGTAACCGATGTCATCCGCTCATGTACGTATGAGCAACACGTATTTACGCAGCTAAGCACGCCCATACTGTACACTTTAAATACAAACCCCCGCCTACATAACGTATTTCAGATGTATTTTTGACTAACGTAAAATTGGCACGCCCACACGTAAGTATTTACGTGACACATACATGAATGGCGCATACGTTCACATTTACGCTACGTTACGGAACGTATTTTCTATGGTGCGCAAGCGCAGTACTTACCAAAACGCGATTTTACGTCTCCGCCACGCGTAAATTCGCACACAAGCGTTCTGGATCTTGGCCATTATGACAAATAGAAAATACAGTCAATACAAAAGGGCATTTAACTTGGGACATTTTATATAGCGGACACATGTATTTACTACTCCACAAGGGGGGGAAACATATTTAAGTGTACTGGATGTATTGCAATGTTTTTTTTATGGGGGGGGGCATAAGGTTAGGTTTATTAGGCATAGGTGTATTTGGAATACTGCATTATTTTTTAAACACATTGGGCCTGATCCAGAACTACGCTTTGAAGCGATTTTACGCATGGCGGAGACGTAAAATCTCAGTTTAGAACGCACTGCGCATGCGCACCATTGAAAATACGCACATTCACGTATCGTAATTGTGAACGTATGGGACATTCACGTATGTGTCACGTAAATACTTACGTGTGGGCATGCCAAATTTACGTGAGACAACAATACATTCCATTTACGTGAAGTAGGTGGAGGTTTGTGTGTAAAGTGTACAGTATGGGCGTGCTAAGCGGCGTACGTTCACGTAGTCTATACGTCCGTTAGCGGAAGTACGCT
>WWET01001754.1:168287-190224 GCA_011038615.1 Limnodynastes dumerilii | reverse complement strand
TATATATATATATATATCTGATAGGTGTGAGCATGTTAAAAATTCCAGGGGGGCCTGCATTTTTTCAGTCCCGGGCGCCACCATTTCTGATGGCGGCCCTGGTAGTGGAACATGCATTGGGGTTACAAAAGCTGATTTAATGCAACTCATTAACATCAATGATTTAGAAACTTAATACAAAATGAATTCTAGTTTCTGGACTGCTTCTGAATAAACCTGCATTTACATTCTTTAACCTTCCTTTTCTCTTTAAACATAGTCATCTTCTTTTGTATACCTCTTCTTTTTTATACCTCTGAATATCAGTATATAGTAAATTTGGACTCTAAGGATTGGAATTAGACTTAACATCAGATCCACATGATAGCCACAATAAAGGCTAACGTAAAATTTGGTATCCTAATTATGTAGGAGAGCAGGCCATTCCCCCTGATCTCCTACGTGCGGAGGAGATGTAATCGTGCTGGAGGAACCGATATGCAGCTAAGCCTTTACTGTACGATTTAAATATCAAAGCCCATATGCATGGTGTTTGTGTTTGAGTCTAACCAGTGCTTGGTGTTCACTGGAGCCACTAACAGTCGTGGATCCCAAAGCGTGCGGGTAAGGAGGAGACACACTGAACAGAAAATAAGAACCGTGAGACAGCAACAACACTCAAAGAAAACAGTGGAACAAACAAAGACTAACACAAGACACTCAGCAGAACAAAGGCAATCTAGAGGCAAGGAAGGGTTACAAAAAGGAAGGACCAAGAACAAGGTCTCTGAGTATTTAGGAACAGAAGACTGGCAAAGCACAGAGCAACTGGGAAACAAACAAACTGGGAAGCAAGAAACTAAAACCAGTAATGACCTGTGGGTCAGCTGGTTATTTATGGAGACTGCTGGCCAATGAGCATGGGAGCGAACAGACATGGCACTCTGGTGCCCTGACTGCTCTGCAATGTCAGGCGTCAGTGGGGGTGTGCCGCAGGTCTCCGCAATACACGTTGTCAAGTACAGCATTTCAGAGTGGAAGACCTGCTTCTAGTATTCTGGTTGCCAGGCATCATCAGTATACCAGTATCTAGAGACTGGGGGAACGACGCGTCTGCATGCATTCCCAACAGTGCGCACTGTCACGTCCAGCCCAAATGCGGTGACCTGAATTCTTTGTCTATCAGTTTAGAATTTTCTGACCGCAGTTGGACGATCCTGTTAGAAGTGGCACAGGTGGATCAGGTGATAGCCCAGATTTTCATATATTGTGTATTGTATTGTGGAATATAACTGCCAACTGTAACACTTTGTCTTTATACAGAAATATAGGACCAGATTCACACTTAAGTCTGAAATGCGTAAGTGCGGTTTAACATTTAACCATACCTAAGTTCCCTGTTCTCTCGAACATCCTGTCCCCGTTTTTAGGTGCCTAATGTGCCATAAGCTACCTTATCTTCCCGTGCATATCTTCTCTCTTAAGTATGGAAAATACACACAGGCATTGCCAAACTATACTAATCTAAATGTGTCCCCCTGCCCACATTTCCTGTCTTTCCATGGGCACGCCTCCTCTTACTTAAAAAACGTGCCTAAAGACAATGTAGATTGCGTAATTAACATGACTACGCATGCACAGTGGCTATCTTTTTAAAAATACGCACCTAAGAAGCAACAGGGCCTTAGTTACAGATCCTAAACTACGTACGCAAAATATTTTACGCTAGCTGATGACGTAAAATCGCCCATTAGTATTTATTGCACATGTGCACGGCAGATGTTAGGCCATGTAACTCTGAACGTACGTACCAGCCACGTATCAACAGCGTAACTACGAACGAAGGGGATTGACATCCATATGACACCCGTAATTACGCTTCGGAGGCGGGGTGAGGCATTTAAATCGTACAGTATGGGCGTGCTTTGGCACTTATGTACGTGAAGCCTTTACATACGTCAGTAGTTACTCCTTGAAAAGTTAAGGTAGAGTTTGGGAAGCGTAAAGTGCCATAGTACGTATGAGCGCGGGGAGTGCATAGAAAATACACCAGCGTAAATACGCTACGCAATGAAACGTAACAGGCACTTAGGTCAGGATCTACCCCATAGTGTCTATCAGGCTTACCTCTATGTTACATAAGATACCATAGAAGTTTAAAGCTGATTATGCGCTTTGTAAATGACTTCCTGTGACACCCTTCATTTGAGAAATATAACAGTTGAGTTTTTATTAGTGGACAAAATATAGAAAAGAAAATGTGACAGGAAAAATCAGAAATATGTGTCTTATGAAATCAGATTATGCAACTGAAATAGGTTAATCCTCTAAGCGCACATCACAGACACATAAGTAATCTCCAGGAGAGTTAAGAGTGCAGTTCTTGTGTTCAGACGTCATTCAAAATTCTCATTTATTTCATCTGTTGTGGTTACATAACAAAAGGAAGGAATCAATTGGTAACAATCTTATGACTCAAGTGAATAAAGCCTTATATAATTTTACAGGCATTCCAGGACTTTCTCCAGCCTCTAAATACCCATCTGTCATGTGCGTTATTTATAGCATAAACTGTAAGACAAACAGATAATAAAAAGAACTCAGAGAAGAATGATTAGAAGAGATGTACATCAATTTTATAAATGGAAGCATTTACTTTATAATTCATGGAAAAAATCTAAAATGAAAAATCCGAATGAAAGATGTGACAGTCTGATGGGAATTGTTAAAAGCATGTCATTTCAGTGTATTGAAGACACAAAAATGTATTCCACATTCTAAGTAAGACCCAGTAAACATCAGTCTAGTTCAAGCTAGCAATTTCGCTGTAATATTCCTGCGCATCTTTTTAAATCCCACTTTCAACAACTGACCATTATACAGAGCAGCTTCTGTATAAGTGCTGAGCGCTATCCTAAGCCATCTGCCTCTGACAGCTGCCTGTAGTATAGGGATGGCACTGCACAAGACTAACCCCACTCATACAGACTCTGGCCCCGCCTTGTTCCTTTGGAGCCAGAGTCAGTCCACTTTGTCCACTATTGTTCTCATCATTGTTTATTTATCAAAAAATAAGAATAAGAAATGTACTTGTAGGAAAGTCTATAACATGAGAGTTGTTCTAAGACCTCCAATAACATTGGGACGGGTCCAGACTTTGAAGTCTGTGTTAGCTTCCATGTGTTTCAGTCAGACAGTGGCTGCTGTGCATGATCAGAGCTGCAGGAGAATGTGTGCTTGGCCAGAGGACAGGGGGACATGTGCCCCTTAAGCCACACCATCATCAGGTGTTTTATTACCGCCTTCATCCTACTAATACTACAGTTATTTCTGTGAATGAAGTGGCTGCATCATTTATTTGATGTGACTGCTTTATTCACAGAAATAATATTAGCAGACCCTCCGACATGACCCATACCATTAGGTACAATATACTCTGCATCTGAGCTTCCAACTGTCACTTATCTGGTGAACTGATATTTAAAAAACAAGAGTATTTTGTACCTAATGGAATGGGTCATGTTGGAGGGTATGTATTAGTAGGATGAAATCTGTTTCTATTTAGTTGCCCAGCAACCCAACTTCCCAGCCCATGGATAGGCTCCCACAACCTATCTGTGGGCTGGGGAGTTTGGTTGCTGGGCCCTGCACACAAGTAGAGGCCCCCAGTCACAAACATCTCTACAGCAGGTTTCGGCAGTTGGCGCTCCTCCCCTTATATCTCTACATAAGCAAGAGCTTATGCACATTCCCATTCACAAACAGCTGAATCTGTAAGTGAGAAGAAGCCAGCAATAACGATGTCTGCATGTGTGTGAGCATTGATTCTTGTTTTATCATCTGCTGTTTCATTCTCCTTTCATTGACAGCTGAAGCCAGCAATACCGATGGTTTTGCATGTGTGTGTATTGATTGTTCAATACAATGGCATCACCCGTTGCATCTCGGAGAGAACAGTAGATGATACAGATGGCCTTGCATGAGTGCACAGTCAATGCTCACACACATGCAAGGTTAGGAGAGGAGCCAGCATTGTTGACCCAGAAAAAACTTTTAACTATTACTGTTTGATAATTATATGAAATGGGGTAAATGTTGCCAGTAAAAAACATTTATAAAAAATACAATGAATAAAACCTACTGATAAAATGCTGTTTTTTTTTTATTTGGTTTGATTTTTTCTCTCATTTACACTCTACATTTTACAAAATTGCCTTTTCAAAGAAAATATATATTTATTTAATAAAATAATTATAATTATTTTTATAAGTAATGTTTTTTTGGTAAATTAATAACAAGCTGAATAATTTTCTTTGACAAAGCAATTCATGTGTAATTGGTCATATAAGGTTTCTAGGAGCAAAAAAAATCAAACCAAATAAAAAAACAAACAGATTGGACATTGTTTGATGGGGCCCCTTCTAATTTTTTTCACCAAGGGCCCCACAAAACCTAGTGCCGCGTATGTTGCTATGTGCAGTGCAGCCACCTAATCACTGATTCACCAATTAAATATATGTTTACCATAAAAGACAGATCGTTACTTAGTGGCCAGAGATTGGCTGCCCCCCAGGCTAAAATTTGCCAGCCAGTCCCTGATGCCCAGCCAGACTTTTGTACTTCTGTGTACTTCAGTAAGAAAGCCTAAGGTACTGTGACTCAGTGCTAGCTGATCTCTCTGAATCCTTTGCTTGATGGGAAATCTGGAAATGGCCTAATACAAGTAATCCACACCATAGAAGAGTATTGTGATTACTAATTCTGGGCCGGATCCAGACCTACGGGTGCCTTACGGGCGCCCGAGGTCATTACGGTCAGCATCGTAGCGGGGTACACTTACGTGTATAGACTCCTACCTTAACATTTACGACTTGGTCTGTGAACTAACGGCCGCAGACCTTGTCATAATGCTTCTTCCCCCTCCCCAAGCCCTAATTTAAATGCCTATCTCCGCCTATATGGCGTAGATATGGCAAACGTAAAAGGGGGGACAGCTTCTTTTATGTAACAGCCGGTGTATGTAATGTACGTTACGTACGTCGGGCACTACTTTAGCGTAAGAAGGTTGTGCGCTTCTTGATAGGGGAATTACGCAATCGCCATGCGTAATTACCCTGTCGGACGTAGCCCAGGATCTAGGCTTCTAGCTTTACTGCTTTGTGAGTGGTATCATTTCATTGTTACAGATTGTTTCCCTAATGTAATGTTTCTGTCTGTTAGATAAACCATGTGATGGAATAATGTAAGGGGCTGACATGCGACAAGGAGAAGTGACTCCACTTGTGCCAGACAAAACCCCCTGCAAATTTACTTATAACGAAGCTTGCGTTGTGTAACTAATTTCAGGTCTGTTCTTCAGGGTACAGCCAGAGTAAAGTCATTCATCATTATTAAGTATGGGTTTCCTTTATTCATTTTGTTCTAGGTTCCCCCTTATATGGGGAGAATGCCATACTTCTACTTCCCCCATTGATTTTATTCTAAAACTGTCATGTTTCATTCACTTTCCATATAATCCCTTCTGTATCTCCACTCCAACCAAACAGCATGTTTTCACATCAAGGGATAGATGCAAATGTTCAGGTTTCTTGTACTGACTCATTAGTTTAAGCTTGCACATCCACATCAACCAATTATTCTTTTTGACACTTCATCTTAATTTGTTTGGCACCGTTTCTCTATTAATTTTCTCTGCTATCAAATATGTTTGTACTTTTTTAGATAAAGGGGATGAAACGAGCAATAATGGGAAAAAAAAAGAAGAAGCAAATCTACACTTAGGCAATGCCATGTTCAACTGCAGGAGAGGCAGATTGGAAATGTGTAGAAAGAATTAGTGCTGAGAGGGGACATTTCTAACTAAACTCTGGGGACTAGAGTTACTAAACTGCAGAAAAGGAAAAGTGGAGCTTTTGGCCATTGCAATGTAATTACCAATGAGATTCTTGCTGACATTCTCTAGTATGTAATAGCAAATTGAGAGCTATAATCTGATTGGTTGCTATAGAGAACATCTCCGTTTTTCATATTCCGTAGTTTAGTAAATATAGCCCTAGATCTTAGTGTAACAGTACATCTGCTGCATACAGGGGAAAGTCATTTTCCCTGTAGGCAAACCAACACAAATTGGTTTGCATGTCCTCTCAAACTCTTGTGTCAATGTGCAAATTTGTGCTTTTTTATGTATATGTTGTACGTATTGATCATCCATTAATCGGTCACTGTGATTTGTGCATGTAAATTTCCCAGTAATAACTCACACATATAACCAGAAATTACCAAAATTAAAGCCTCACTTTTTATACCAACTGCTTTCCTGAACTGTCACAACAGTGAATACTTTTATATTACTGGAAAGACAGTTGTCATATCTAACATGGTAAAGCTGGCGGACTATTACTGACCATGGGCTGGATCCAGACCTTGTTAAGTGCATGAACTTAGTTACTCCTGGGCTAAACCATGTTGAATTCAGGGGGAGCCAAGTTAATTGTATTCTTTGCATGCAGGGATATATCTTTAAATTGCTTACTGCACACAGATACTGACCAGCTTTACTATCACACTGTTATTTAGACTTGGGATAGGAAACATCACCTCTCAACACTAATACTGTTTGCAGCAGATGAAATATGACTCCCCTGAAATGATCATGGTTTAGCCCAGGTGTAACTAAGTTCATGCACTTAACAAGGTCTGGATCCAGCCCCATGACCGTTATTCACCAGAGCCCTCGATGGTAAGGGTGTATTTGAAAGCTTAGAAAATGCAGGGTTGTTACTATAAAAGGCTATCAACAGGACTGCGTAAAATAGATGATAGTGGTGGAACTAGGAACTGATGACACAGAAGTACTGTATTGGTATCCTGTAGCATGTGTTACTGATGCATTTCAAATGATCCCAAAATATATAAAAAAAAAAAAACCAAAAACAAAAGATAGTATATAAAATAAAAGAACCAGAATCCATAAAAATATGTCTGCCCAAATACTCTGACAATCAGACTATCCACAAGGTACTGGAACTTGATGAGCATACACGAGGAGACATTTGCAGAGTAGCATCCATTTGAACCAATGTGAAAAACCCAGATCCCAAATATCCCCACCTGGCTTCCACATATTAGGAGAAATTAGTATTAGTATTATATACCTTACAACACAAGTTAAATAAATAAAATCCTGCAAATCTCAATTATGGTAAGTGAGTGTGTGTGTGTGTGTGTGTAATTGCTTGGGTAGAATTAGGGTCTGTGTGGTGGGGGGAGAGTGATTTGGGAGTCAAATTTCATTTGTTGCAACAGTATTATAGTTAAAAGGTGATGTTTCCCAGCTCAAGTCTAATTAGCAGTTTAAAAGTGAAGCTGATCAGGTATCTGTGTGCAATAAGTAAAAGCAAAGCATTCTCCCTGCATGCATAGAATACAATTAACTTGACTCCCCCTGAAATCAACATGGTTTTGCCCAGGTAACTTTAAGTTCTTATTTTCAGCCTCTGAATCAGGCCCAGTGTGAGCTGTAGGTGAAGGGAGCCAGTTGTGGAGTGAGCAAAAGTTTTTATGGGGCTGTGTAAATTAATCAAAGCTATTTAAAATAAATTTTAAATGCAATTTTAATTATTTTTTTTGTTAAGACAAAGGGTTTGTCAGTAACTCTGACAGCATTTAACCTTGTGCCTTATTTGATGGTCTTTAGGACCTAGCATTTCGGTCTGCATATTTTGTTGGGGTGTGTTTCCTTTCAGATTCTGATTGGCGGCAGGAAGTTTAAATAGCTTTCCCCATGTGTTTCTCACCGCAGGTGATAGCGTCTGGTTTCCTGCGTCTAGCCTGCTGTTTGAATCGTGTGCCTCATGCTTCTGTTGGCGTCTGCTGTTCTCCCTTTGCCCTTGTTACCCTTACCTTCTCCCGGTCCTCTTGGTGTCCCGTTTGTCCGCCTGTGTGTTTGTGAGCGCTGGCGGTGTTTCTCGGTGTTTCTGAGTTGTGGTTATCTGACTCCAGCCACATTTGTCATCTGCCAGAGTGTGTGCGCAGTGTTTAGAGTTCACTCCAGCAACTCTCAGTTTATTCAGCTCCGTTCTGTGTTTGTCATCTGCCAGAGTGTGTGTGCTGTGAGTAGAGCTTATTCCAGCAGCTCTCAGTATTTCTAGCCTCATTCTGTGTTGTCATCTGCCAGTGTGTGCGCAGTGTTTAGAGTTCACTCCAGCAACTCTGAGTCTGTCCAGCCCCATTCTGTGTTTGTCATCTGCCAAAGTGTGCGTTCTGTGTTTAGAGTTTACCCCAGCAACTCTCAGTATATCCAGCTCCATTCTGTGTTTGTCTATTGCCAGAGTGTGCGTGCTGTGTCTAGAGTGTACCCCAGTAGCTCCCCGCTTCCAAGCTACATTCCCTGCTCCCCTGTGGGGGTCTGTCTTGCTCAGGGCTTAACATTATCCCTGGCCAGTACCGTTAGCCTCATGGATTACGTTATGAATGAGGCTATAAATGCCCTGATCAATCAAGTCTCAGCTCTGGGTCAGACAATCCAAGTCCTGGTTAATAAAGTCAACAACCAAGATAAAGTAATCACTACTCTTCGTTCCCCACCTCCATCCTATCCTGTTCCAGCAGTCATGGCGGCCACATCTGATATAAAAGTCAACTTACCTGACCGATTTGCTGGTGACCGTCGGCAGTTCCTCGCTTTCAAGGAAAGCTGCAAACTCTACTTTGAGTTACGCCCTCATGCCTCTGGTACCGAAAAGCAATGCATAGGACTTATTATATCGTTGCTACAAGGGGATCCACAACTATGGGCATTTGGCCTATCATCTGACGATCCTACCCATTTCACCATGGACGCCTTCTTCAAAGCCCTTGGTCTGCTCTATGATGTAACGCTACTGCAGAATGTCAGCTTTGCTCTGTATGTCAAGGTCGTTGAACAGACGAAGAATACTGTGCCGAATTCCGCAGATGGGCAGTCAACTGTCAATGTAATGATCCCGCTCTGCGCTGCCAGTTTCGGGTCGGCCTCTCTGAGGCCGTGAAATATGCAATTTCCTCCTGCAGAATCATTAGAAGACCTTATGCGTTTGACCATCAAAGTGGATAGATGTCTCAAGGAGCGGAGCCCATCAATGAACCTATGCAGATTGGGTCCTTCCGTCTCACTGCTCAGGAGAAGTTACGTCGGCAAACGATGGGGCTAGGTCTTTACTGTGGTGGCAAGGAACATAGAGCAGACAAATGTCCTAAGAAGTTTCAGCAGGCGGGAAAAGCCTTACCCCATCGGATTTGGAAGGGGTCCGTTTGGAGTTATCTCTTATCTTTTCCACAAATGTATGAGTAATTTCAGTATGCCTGCATTTATCCTCAAGCATCCATCCGTGTACAACTTTCGTCGACAGTGGTGCGGCAGGAAATTTCATGGACATTAAATTATAACCTCATATGTATCAGGGAAGGTGACGAATGGAAAACAGCATTTAATACACATTCAGGACACTACGAGTATTTGGTAATGCCATTTGGACTGTGTAATGCACAGCAGTGTTTCAAGACTTAATAAATGATGTTCTCCGTGACATTCTTGACAAAGTCGTTGTGGTGTACCTTGACGATATTTTTATCTATTCCTCTTCACTGGAAGAACACCGAGACCAAGTACGCCAAGTGTTATCCAACCTACGGGAGGACCAACTATTTGCAAAACTTGAAAAATGTGAATTTGAAACAGACATAGTCACCTTCCTAGGGTACATAATCACCCCACAGGGATTCGCTATGGATCCAGAGTCAAAAAGTCAAAGCCATCTTAGAACGGGTTTAACTTCAGAACCTTAAAGCTATTCAATGTTTCCAAAGTTTCTCCAACTACTACAGAAGGTTCATCCAAGGATTCTCCTTCCTCATTTCTCAAATATTTGATCTCACCAAAAAAGGGGTTGATTCGGAGAACTGGCCTCTCAAAGCCATTGAGACCTTCGAAAGGCTAAAAGTAGCCTTCACTTCAACTCCGGTCCTGCGTCATTTAAGGCCGCGTGTATGCAATCTACGTAGCGAAACGCTACGTAAATAACGTACAATAATTACTACAGTGTCTGTAAGATCTATTTGTGTTGTCTTCACGATCCTGTCCTATACATCTCCCCTCCATGTGCGCGGTGTTTATTTTCTCTCCGTTGCAAACGATACTTGATCCTCCGACTTCCCAGCCCTTCTGCGTTCCAAAAGGGAATGGTTGTTGCCGGAAATAAAAAAACAGAGAAACCGCCTATGGTGCGGGTATCATTTATTAATGAACAGGTTTAAAACACAAATATACTTACAAGTATATTGGAAGAGAAATGGATGTCTTCAAAAGCGCATGTGTTAAAAGTGCAATTGTGCAGTATGCGGATGTTGCATATACTGCACAACTACACAATTGCACTTTTAACACATGCGCTTTTGAAGACATCCATTTCTCTTCCAATATACTTGTAAGTATATTTAGGGCGGGGCAATCACATGAAAATGATCTTTGTAAAACATAACATAAGATGGAGGCTTGGATATATTAACTATCTAGGATTGGTAAGCCGAAATATAAAAATAGAAATGAAAAAGCAAAAGACAAACCCAATTCACCAATCTGACTCCAAAGGAAAGTGCTCCCATCCCTTTAAACCTTTTAAATTCTATAAGTCCCCTATAATTTTCTACATAGATGACTCATCAACAACAACTGTAAGTAAAACCTTATGCACAGAGACTTTAATTTCCAAATGATGTACTGGACCTTTGTGGTGCACCGGTTGAGAAGAGGTGACAACAGTGTTCAGCAGTGAAAGGACAACTTCTTAGGGGTTATTTCCCAGATTCAGCTCTTCTGTACAGGGCTGAAAACAGGCAGAATTGAATGGGATAGGCTGGCTTGCTACCCCAGTTTGTGACACATATAAGTTAATTATGACAATAACAGCAATATTATAAGCTACTCAGATTTTTATTTTTGGACCCCATTCCCCAACAAAGTTTAATATTATCTAATAACATTATTAGAAGATAGTATGTCTACACTATTGGTTTAAACAATATTTATGCAATGCAAGTTTGTCCTAATATAATATAATATAATAAAACAGCTGGGTTTGTTTTAATAATAAATCATGTACAGTTCAGAGAGAATCTTTCATTTAGCTGCACATTTATCAGTATTGTATTATTTCCCCAACCACTAATGCAAACTAGATTCTTACCTCAGATTCACAGTTGCTACCAGAAAGTAAGGACACATGCACAAAGGCTCTTAGCTGGTGTCTGAGCACCCCAGGTTCATTTGGCAATTAATTACAACATTGAATTATTCCCTATAGGGATAAATGTCTTTTTTTAAAAGTAAAATGTATTATAATGCACATTTACAATTATCTGCCCATGTCTATGAACAGTAATATTGGTTCTACAATATATACTTGCATTACATTACATGGTTGGAGATGGAATGATCCCTAAAAATCGCACTGGCAACATCATAGATCAAAGATAACCTTTTTACCAGTTATCCTTATATACTCCTCTTCTGTTAGCGCACTCATAAGGGATATTTGATTATAGGATGAGCATAGCGTCGGCATAAGCTCAATCTTAGACTATATGGCTCCTAGCTGGAACCGCCTAGCTTGTAGCCAGGATCGCCTAGCTACTAGTCAATAACACATAGGGCCTGATCCAGCGCTACGAAAATTCGCACGACGGGCGAATGCGAACGTACGCTCGGGCATATCAACCTACACGCCCCTAACACTCCCATAGTAAAGTCCCTGCTTACGGCGGCTATACCCTACACTGGGTACGACCGTCGGCCGTACGAAAATTCGCAGAAAATACGCTGAGAAAATACGCTTAGCACGCCCATACTGTACAATTTAAATGGCTATCCCCGCCTCCCTGTAGTAAAACGGGCGCCCAGCCAACCATCGTAAAAAAAATACGCCCAGCGAGCGAAAAATTCGCTCACAATACGCCCGCTATTCGCTCATGACGCTCGGGCGACCGGAAGCTGTCATACTGGGCATGCGCATTGCGAATTTTTTGCCGAAAATTCGCATACGCTCGTCGTACGGTCGCTTGCGATCGTTGCTCTGGATCAGGCCCATAGCCACTGGCCATGTGTGCCTAGCTAGGAGCGAGCAGTGCATAGCTGAGATGTTGACTGCAGCTGTGGAGGGGGTTCCTTCATCACTGTCCACCACCATCAAGCCAAAGCAGCAGGTCCAGAATACTATATTAAATACCTCTCCATTATTGACCTCACCCCCAGTATATGATCTTCACAATTGCACCCCACATACTCCCCCTCTGGCACTCTTAATATTGGTTACTTGGATTCTGGATGCCTCCCAACTAAACAATATCCTACCTAACAGCCACACATTATTGTGTCCCCTCTGCATTAGTTTTTGTCATATTCCAGATTGCTTCATTACAAGAGAATCATGAGCACTACAAGGAAATCTGACACAAATACATGTAATGAGTAGTGAGGCAACACATCATGGAATGAAAATGTTTTTGATTGTGAAAAATGGTTGTGAAAAATCAATTAATTAACTCTTAATGGCATCAGAGCCATGCGTGCCATCAAGTGTCCCAGTGACATTAGGGAAACCAGCATTCCGATGGAAATGCTGTTTGATTGGCACAAAAGTGCATTAAATGTCAACTAAATAAAATAAAACTTCTATAAACCTAATTATTTTTTTTAGCAAAGCAATAAAACATGGAGGTTTACTTGTTAATTTAAATATATGGAAGTGTTTAAACCTTAGATTTTATATGCTGTGAGGATACTGGTTTAACATAACCTCTATCAAGTGCTATTGTTTGAAGGTATCTGGAGCGTATGACCACGTGCCTCCACCCATCCATGCTATCCACCACCATTTATGCTGGGGCTTGAATAGGTACCATATGTTTGAGTCTCGTTCTGAACGTGCGCATTTGCAAATCACAGGAAAACCGTCACGTCAGCTGAGGTACACTCATATATGGATCAGGGCCAAGATATTTCACTAAACTTACATAAACTAGACCTCAATCAGACCAGACCCACTTTCACCCAGGTTGGGCAACATGCACTATCACAGCTCAGAAATAAGACCCTGCTACTTTTTCTTATCTCTACACCTTTGCTACCTCGCTGATCACCATCTAGCAATGTCTGTGCATTGACTGCTTCAGTTTTTGCAATTGGTCTGACCTTGTTCCCCCAGTGTAGCTGAACTCTTTAAGCCCCATGTGTCAGTAGTACCTTTGCACCTTACCTTCTATTTACAAGTGTTTGTATTGTTTTATTACTCTCTCCGTCTTGCTGCTGCATTGTCATTTCTGCATTGTTGTTTGCTGTTCTGCTGTATAGTAATGTATTCTTGTTCTGCTGAATAATGTTTGAGAGTAACTAGGCCTGTGCGCATTAAGGTGATGTACAATCTAGGGGCTGGATCCTAAGCAATGGCGCTAGGGGAATTACATACAGCTCGTATGTAATTGCCCTATATTGAAGGTTGTGTGCGTGCACACTACCTTCTTACGATGCCGTAAAAGCCGGTGTACGTAACATAAGCTGGCTCTTATGAAAGGGGAGCATTCCTTCCCCCATACGCGTGTCGTATTTCTGCCATAAAGGTGGAGATAGACATGCTAATTAGGGGACGGGGCGGGGGAAGCCCTGATACAGTCAGCTATGCGGCCATAAATTAGGGTAGATTTACTACCAACAGCGGGGAGTGCACAGGGTGTGTACTCTCCAGTATGATGCAGGCCGTAATGACGTTGGGTGGCCGTAAGGTGCCTGTAGGTCAGGATCCGGCCCTGGGTGCTCTAGGTACATGGCAGAAACTCAGTGTCTGGAACATGTAGAATTGTGTTCAAGGACATGTAGATGGTGCTCCAGTGCTCCATTCCAGCCAGTGGGGACTTGTCATTATCTTTTTTGTCATTCAAGGGATGGGCATTTATTTTATATTGGTAGTTGTGGCTCATCATGCACTTACATTTAATTCCAGTAAATAAACTATAGAGCCTATATAGTTTGCTTGGTTTAATTTCCAGCAAAGTATCTCAGGGACAAATCTTTTAGAGCAATGTGCTCACTCAATGATGAGTGACAGAGCAATTAGATAGCATGTAATTCTATAGCAAACATAAAGCTTGTTGTAAAATCAAACAGCGGCCTTCCCATATGATTAATTAGTGTCACAATAGTAAGACAGCGGCTGCTTTATATAGTGTAAAGTAAGTGGTTAGCTTTACTAGGAAGTCTATTGACATGGGACTTGCAGAACACTCAATTTGTCTATTCTGTAGCCATGACACATACATCACAAGCAGAGCATTTATTAAGCTATTCTTTATTGAATAAGTTACATACTAGAACAGACAAAAAGAACTTGTGTCCTATTATAGGAGAAACAAAGCACTGAATTAAGTCAAGCAGTTTAAGGCTAGGCCCCAAGTGAGTTCTGAAGTTTGTAAAACCATTTATTCTTGTCTTTTTCCAAGCTACATGATGAGTAGATATTGCTTGGAAAACACACAATACACCAGAAACAACTATCTTACCGGACATTTGTGTTGAAAATATATGTGATATATGATTTATGATGTTCTGATTGCACATATTACCTGAAGTCCTGAATACTTACCCTCCTCCTCCATCTCTCCCTATCATGTTTGAACCTGTTTGGGACTATTCTCAAAGGTGGCATCGCAGTTGCTGTGTAATAGAAATGAGTATGTGCGGTATTTAAAGATCACATTTAGAAATGTAAGAAGGAAGAGAGGTGCCATGCCAGCCACTCATTTTTTTAAGAAGAGGGGGTGGGCGAGGTTTTTAAATTATCCGGGGAAGGTGCGGGGAAGGGATCTCCGTTTGTATTTTCTTTCTTAAGAAGGAAAATACAAACGGTTATTTAAGTGTCATGGCACTCTTAAGTGTCATTAGGATGCTAAAAATGTTGGTGGGTTGCGGGGCAGGTCAGGTGAGTTAGGTGCAGATACTGCGGCACCTAACTCATTCTGATCTGTGAACACGGTCCTGTGTGTACATTTTCTTTCAGACAGTATATAATATGGCTTGCTATCATCGAAAGCCAAGGACGTAACTATAGGGGGTGCAATGGGTTCAGTTGCTATGGGGCCCGGTGGCTTAGGGGGCCCGATAGCAACTGCAATCACTCACTGCATCCCAGTGGCGAAACTAGAGCAGCACAGGCGCCGATGCCCAGCTGAACCGGCTCCGTCGGTGTCATCAGGCACATACCCCCATACTCACTCCACCTAGGCCACACACAATATAATCTTCCCTGCAGCTTCTTCTGCAGGACAGGTCCCTACTCAGAGGCAGGCTGGGCCGAGGGAAGGGCAGGGTGGCATGTGATCACCAAAGGGCTTCCTCTCTCCCACCATGGCTGACCGAGCAGAATGGGGATATAGGTCCCCACCAGGTCCAGAGCCGCCCAGTGCCCTGGTTCCTAGGCAACCACATGCTGGGCATGATGATGTCACAGACGTCAGGCCCAGCACAAGAAAAGCAGGCAGCAAGGAAGAAGAGAAAGAAGAGGAGCGGAGGAAAGGAATGGAGGAACTGAGGAAGGAAGACTAAAGTCAAGAGAGAAAGTAATCAAAAGGTAAGAAAGAACCTAGAGGGCAGTGTTAATTATTGTATGGTGGGCACTGTGTGAGTGATGGTATGGTGGGCACTATGTGTAAGTAATGGAATGGTGGGCACTGTGTGTAAGTGATGGAATGGTAGGCACTGTGTGTAAGTGATGGAATGGTGGCCACTGTGTGTTAGTGATGGAATGGTGGGCACTGTGCGTGAGTGATGGTATGGTGGGCACTGTACGTGAGTGATTGTATAGAAGGCACTATGTTTTTTTTCTCCTTAGAAGATTTCTTCTTGTTAAACCATAAACTGCAAAGTTGATGACAATTTCTAAAAAAAACATGAAAAAAAAAATATATAAATCATCTTTTGCATATTTACTGTTGTGGGTTTCTTATTTGAGTACTGAATTGGTACAATGGCCACCAGTTTATCAACCTGCTCTCATCTATCCCACCTCTTCAACCTATCCCTCTCCTATGGCATCTTTTTCTCCCTCTGTAAACATGCTTATCTCCCCTATCCTTAAAACAAAATCCTAACCTCGTTCCCATCTCATCCTCCAACTACTGACCCATCTTCCTTCTTCCCTTTGCCTATAAGCTACTTGATGTTTTGTTTTAATCAGCTACCTCACAGACAGCTCCATCCTGGATCCTCTCTAATCTGGGTTCCGCCCTATCCACTCCACTGCCCTGATTAAGGTCATCTCTCCACCAAATCTGCAGCCTTTGACACTGTTAATGACCTTCTATAGCTCCATATTCTTCACTTTCTCTGCCTCTCTGGCACTGTCCACACCTGGTTATCTTTCTATTTCTTGGACCGCTCCTTCTCTGTCTCAATCCCTAACTTCTCCACCTTTACCGCTCCTGTTCCCATAGATGTTCCCCAGTACTAAGTTCTTGTTCCACCTCCCTTGCTCTTTCACTATTTTTTTGGAGTACCGCAAGGCTCAATGTATTGCTCTTCTCTATTTAATACACCTTCCCTTGGACAGCTAATAAAGTAATTTGGATTTCAGTATCATCTCTAGGCAGATGACCTATCCACTGCTGATCTCTCATCTACTGTTATGTCCCGTGTTACTAAATGCCTCTCTGCTTTTTTTTCTTGGATGTCCTCCCGCCATTTCAAACTTAATCTATCTAAAACTGAACTAATAATATTTCCACCTGCTAATAAAATCTACCCACCTGGTCTCTCTATTTCTGTTGACAACACTGAAATTATCCCTACTCATAAAGCTTGATGCTTAGGTGTTACCCTTGATTTTGAACTATCCTTTGTTCCCCACATACAATCTGTCTCTAATTCCTGTTATATACACCTAAAAACATTTACAGAATATGGAAATATATTTTACTCAAGACACTGCAAAAACTCTCATTCATGCACTAATCATCTCCTGCATTGATAACTGTAATGCTCTCCTTATTGAACTCCCACATTATAAAATTACCTTCTTACAGTCTATATTGCAAGCAGTAGCTAGACTGATTTTCCTTGCTAAATGCTCTTCAAGAACTTCTCCACTCTCAGTTTCTACATTGGTTACACTACACAAATGCTTACACAGCTCTCCTCGACACTAAACAAATGCTCTGTTTCCCAGTTACAGGACTACTCCTGGGCTGAACCCTCCCTGGAATAACCTTCCTCACCCACTAAGACTGTTCTCTGCTCTCAAAACTTTCAAGCGCTCCCTTAAAACTCACATCTTCAGACAAGCGTAACAAATTCCTTAACCTAATTAACATTTGTCTACACTATTTACAACTACTATATTATATGTCTTTCCTTTCATGATTAACACAAACTTGATCACTTTCACTCTATACTAAAATTCCCCTCAGTTCTTCTACTAGCACTGCTGTGTGATAGTCTCATACAGGGCACCCAGGACTTTTACCATGCAAGCTGGCTGGTACGTTGTGTGAGTTATAGCACTTGCCCTTATGTATCAGTCTCTAATATCCTATATATAGTGTAAGCTTGTGGCAAGGCCCTTTTGCCCACCCAGTTTGTCTGTTACCACCCAGTCTTGTTGTATTGATTGTTAAATTGTAAAGTGTAATCTGATGGTGCTATATAAAAACCTGTTAATAAATAAATTATTATATTGTATATGTAATGATTGTCTTTTCTATTGCCTCTGTATAGCGTTGCCAATACCATGTGGTGCCTTATAAATTAATGTTAATAATAATAATAATAATAATAATAATAATAATATTAAAATGAAGATCTAAAGTAAACCTGCTCTTCAAAATCCATATACTAATTTGAAGTAATGTCTTATCTGGGGACTGATGGCATTGTCACAAATATCCCCCTGCTTTAGCAGCTAGCTGACATAATGTTAGCAATAGGTAGGCTTTACTTTGTGTGAAATACTAACTTTGTATGGATAAATCTTTTGGTTTAATATGGGCATAGTGCTTTCAGTGCATACAAATTTCTGATATTATAATTTTATTTAATGTTTACAGTTTGCATAGTAATTTGTGGCATGAATTGTTTGCTCAGGATGTGTAGTCTTGTCCTAATTCTCATAAAAATGAAATGTAAATGTCTATGACTTTTTGTGTAAAGGGAACTGTTCCAGGATTTATAGGGCAGGCAGTCATTCATTCATTCATAAATGAGTACAGCTAATAGCACTCTTGAGACATCCACCAGAATCCACTGACTATTACAAGTTCACAGGACTAAGTGCAGCTCTTTCTCTCTATGTGGTTAAATGTTTCCCAAAGGAGCCAAAAATCACCAGGAACATCAACTGCCAAGAACAGCAGCACAGGGTCTTAATATCATGTTCTCTTTATAATACAATCTCTCTACCAATAAAACTCTTCACTTCTTTCTCTTATTATACTAACGACATTCACAATGTATTTTTGTGACTCCTGAGCTCATTCTATAGCAATGACATCTAATAAGTATTTTATATCCATTTTTCATTCTATCAGAGATTTTTGTCCCTGCTATGAGGCAGTCAAGCTAAGGGCAAGTATTCTCTATTTTCACTCTTTCTCTACTCTCCTGGGTCAAACACAGCAATTGTACAGTAAAGATTTCCAAAAACTTTTAGAAGAAAGCAAACATTTGTGTAAAAAACTTTATTGTGATAAAAATGTTGTACTATAAATAACATCTAGGTACCAAAGTGTTTCTTATTGCTATAGTGTAAAATGTTAGTTACATTAAAACGCGTAGCGTATTTACACTAGCGTAATTACTGTGCACTCCCATAGACACTCCCCTCTGTCGTACGTACTTTGGCCTTTTACGCTGACCAAACCCTGCCTTAACTTTTGATAGCGTAAGTACTGACGTGCGTAATGGATTTACGTACGTGATGGTCAAACCCAGCCCATACTGTTCAATTTAAATGCCTCTCTCCGCCTCCAAAGCGTAATTACGGGTGTCATATTTATGCCCCCGCCCTTTTTTTCGTAGTTACGCTGATGGCACGTACGTTAGGAGTTACGTGGCGTGACATCTGCCGTGCGCATGCGCAGTACATACAAATAGGTGAAAGTACGTAATCGGCTAGTGGAAATACACTAGCGTACTTAGCTTAGGATCTGGCCCAATGCTCTTAACCAGTAGCTAACCTGACACTGTATCTGTAAAATAAAATTGGCTTTGTACAAATCCGCAGCCATAAAACAAAATTATCTTCCCCGCCCGCACGCAGATCAGTACAGAAGTGCCTAATGCCACCCACTCTGCCTCATCAGCACCCCACTTGCAGGATTTAGGCTTGCGGAGGGCATGTAACTTCTGGCTGTACAGCTCTCCTTACGTATAGAATTGGGTTCCATACTCAAGGAGATGCGCTTGGTAACATCTAGCATGTGCATACACTGTGCCAATAAAACACCCGACTTATGCATGCAGCTTGCATAAGTAGGGTGTCAGACGGCATTCTAGATCTGGCCCATTGTTAGGAACCAGCAGCAGGCACAGGGTGTTGGTCCACATAAGTTATTTTGGAGGCTTTAAGGGGTGATTCTAGGCAAGTTAGCTCTCAATTCAAGAACACATGATATATTATCCAATATAATGACTCTCACTGTTTACAATTAGAACCACCTAAGTGGGAAAGCATTGCAGGTGGCTATTCCTGTATTTGCAAGTGTGTGTAAGTAGTATTTCTGAAATTTTTTACATTATATTTTAAAGATAAAATAGCAGGTTAAGTACTGGTTAATAGTAGTGTGTTAGGGCCTATTTTCCCTTTTGCTTCTATTTTATTACATGACAAAGCTCAATTCATTCACACAAATACGCCCATGAACTTTCATTTTATCCAATTCCAAACACCGTGCTTGTCCTGTTGTTCTGCTACTGTTTTATTGTTTCCTCTAGCACACTGTATATGTCACCAATAAACACTTTGCTTTTCTAATCTCTTTTTGTTCAGTCAAACAAGCAGAGTGTGACATCTTAAACTGGAAGGTTATATATGACATAAGCCCTCTACCACGTCTTATTGTCACATATGTTTATCCACAGCTTTCGCATTGCCGCTCACCAATCAGGCACCTCTAAATGTCTACAGTGTTAGCTGGAAGAAGCCTCTGGTTCTCACAGTAGTCCTCCACTTTGTAGTACTATATGGCTTGTCAATGGCTTCCTGCATAGACCACACACATCTTAAAAGAGAAATGTGACTTGTATAATGCAGTGTAGAATTCTGTCCAGAGTAGTACCCAACAGGGAAAATTAGCAGTCTAAAGTTTACATCTTGACTTACATTATTACAATGTAACTGTACCTAAAATGTAATCTAAAATCAGGTTAGATGAAAGGCTGATCTGTTCTGTCCTACATATTCTGGTGACTTATTGTTGGTAATCTAACATAGGTGTGGATTATAAAGGTGAAAATAAATGATTGTCTGATCTGATCACTGTGGTTTGTGAAAATAACAAATAATATTCATGGGACATAAATAACAACAGGTATAAGAATGCACAAACAAGCTAGAAGACAATATAACCAATAATACAATGTAGTGAACGCAACATTAATTAACGCAACATTAATGTAACAATTGCAAGGCAACAATTACATTAACACTAAATTTATCAATTACCAAGGAAAAGAGACAAAGTTTAGTTAGATCACCAAAACAGCACCACACAGTTTCCTGGCTACAGTGTCTCCTGGACGCTTGCGCTGTATGCTCAGAAAGGGTTCAGTAGGAAATCCCGGTGCAAATAATCCCGCTGGAAGAAATACCTACACGAGTTTCCCTACTGACGAAATCCCGACATGGAAAAAATTCAGCATCCATTTATTTTTGTCAACAATTTAATTTCATTAAAATACCCAACAATTAAGAAAGCCTGACAAATATAATCCCGATTTGACACAATAACAATTTTTTTGCAACTGACAAATATAATCCTGACTTGACATAATAACAATTTTTATTGTCATTTTATTGCAATATGGTACCACTGGGTCAGAAAAGCAGGTGTTTTACACATGAAAAGGTGCTGTATATCACATTGTAAACATATAGTTTGTCATGACTTGGAGCTGGTTCCCATGAAGAGTAAACAGCAGGAATTATTTCTGGCTAAGTGACTGGACTTTTCCTGTATCCTGCAGAGCGAAATCGGAGGTGGAAGGCCGAGGCTGCACGCTCCAGGGAGTGCAGAACTGCAACTCAAGGCCCTGAAAGCCTGCTGGATTTTAGTGTGGGGTTGAAGGGAAGGTAGAGAGGCAGGTTTTAGGAGGTTGAGACTGGTAGACAAAGGTAAAATTTTGTTTTTGTGTCTGTAGCAGACACAGCTTAGCCAGAACACGTCTTACCCCGCTGAAAGTCAGTGCAAGCCCCCCTAATGTCCCCTCTTTTATATTGTTTCTTTCTAGTTTTTGTTTGTTTATTTTAATGACCTTTTATATGTTTATTCTATGGCATTTAAATTTTTTTTTAAAGTTTTTGGTTTTGGACTAATTAGAAAACAGGTCATTTGTGTGTCTGCTGCTGTGGGAAACATAGAAAGTGACAGCAGATAAGAGCCACATGGCCCATCTAGTCTGCTCATTTGTTTATTTAAACCTATACTGACCCTAGACCCTATTTACCCTCAATTTGGTTTACAATTTAGGATACCCTTATATTTATCCCAAGCATGTTTAAATTGGTCTACTGTATTGGCCTCAACCACCTCAGATGGGAGAATAGTCCATTTATCTATCACCCTTTCAGTGAAGTAATTTTTCCGCACATTTCCTTTGAATCTACCACCCTCCAGTTTATATCCATGCCCTCGTGTTCTATTACACCTTTTCTTTTGAAAAATG
>WWET01001754.1:127230-146242 GCA_011038615.1 Limnodynastes dumerilii | reverse complement strand
GCCAAATCCAATTCTTAATTATTTTTGCTAATAGACCACACCTCATTTTTTTTAATTATAAACTGTCTATGAAAACAAACAGGTAAATTCATTCTGAGTAGTGAGTGGTCTTGTAACCATGGGCTGGATCCAGACCTGCGCCCGACAGGTCACTTACGCACGCAAGGTGTGTATGTGGCCTGATCTGTCTGGAGGGCGCTTGCGCTCTCCAGATGTTGTGCTAGGGTTACGAAAGTACAAAACTATTGTTCCGTACAACCCATTTGCATACAAATGGGCTGTGCTTCCCCTCCGACCGTTAAAGTGGGTAGGGGAAAGTATGCAAAATGTAGTGTGGGAGGGGGCTGCCACACTTGTGTGGTTCAGCGATCGTATGGACTGCTGATCTGCATGATTGCTTTAAGGTAGGCTTATGGCAGTGCAAGCTGCTATAAAACCTGCACGAGAGAGGGTAGTGGCAGGGGGTGTGCGCTCCCCTCTCTCTCTCGGACGGAAAGACTCCCGCATGTACAGAAAACTTGCGGGGGTCTGGATCCGGTCCCATATCAGCATATCAAACATTAATTAATTTCTTATAAATTAACAGATTACATAATACTTTACAATAAAAAACATGAGTTATAAAAGATTTATGAGAAAGTAAAAGTACCCTGTTTGCAAGCTCACAGTCTATAGGATATTAGGCTTTGTACAGAAGTCTGAAATTCAGTTACACAGCAATATTAGTTGGGGACTGAAACTCTCTTGCGCCTGGAAATAAGAAAACATAACACAAAGTAAAACATGTTCATTTAAAGAGGTATTGGAAAATACGGAGATTATTAATAGGGTAGATGAAGGTTAAGGAGAGGATGAAAAATGATGTATACTTGCATGAAGATGTGTGTTTTAAGAGAATACTTCAAGTTGTAGAGGCTAGAGGAATATCTAATTGGACAAGGGAAGTGGGTGCCGGCAGAAGTCCTGTTTCTGAAATGTGAGCATTTAATACTTGCGGAAGAGAGTAGCAGAAGGGTCAAGCAGGGAGATATCGGATATGAATGTGGGAAAGGTTGTTCATAGCTTTGTCGCTTTTAAACATTTTTTATACGTGATTTGGTAAGATACAGGCTGCCAATGTGTTAAATGACACAGTAGAAGAACATTAGTTCTTTGCAAGCAAACATTACACAAAGCATAACTAGAACACAGTGCATTGTAATAAGAGCATCTAGAACTATATGTGCCACTTTAAAAAGCGACTAAGAAATATGTTTTTGTCTTTAGCTGTGTGTAATGATTCATGTCCATTTTCTAACAATGCTGCTCTTCAGATATTCAAATTGTTATAAAAAGTACACTTACTTTTAATCAGAAGAAAAAGAAGATGATGTTAATACTGTGTGTGGGTGAGCCAACAGCTGGGATTCACATCACCTTACTGTCACCCCTGATTAATTAGATTTCTTGTGTGCTCAGTGACATGCAGATTCTTTTGTGCAATGCTATTAAATCAGATTAATACCATAGTTTCAACAAGATGTAACGTACCCTCAAGTGCATGTTTGGACAATGCAACAGGAAAATAAAGACTTACGTCATTAGGCACCAGCAGGGAAGGCTGAGCACTGATAGCACATCCTTGCAGTCTCTAACTTCCTGTCAGGAGGAGCAGCAGTGCTAAGATGCCAGCTGCTGTCAGCGTGTATAAAAACAGCACTCAACACTGCACTGTTTATAAACAAGTTTCCACCAGTTGACAGTGCTGCTGTGGCCCTCTACAGGAAGCGGGATGGACATGACCGTACCCAAGGCATTAGAACAGGTTGAGCTGTGAAAAAGCTTCCTGGTCTGTTCCAATGCTGCACATGCATATAATAAGGTCTGTCACTGCATGTGCAGAGTGATTGACATCCTGACAGTGACCACACTGAGCAAGAAGAGAATGGGGAGACAATGACCTAGCCCCTATCCATTGATCTGCTGATACATTTGCTTATGCCAATAAAGTACTAAGTCAGATAATATGTATATATTATACTACCTCACACGACGTGTATTTGTACCATCTCACAGGGCCGATTTAATTAGCTTTGCACATGCGTTATTTGCAGTGCGTAGTTAATTCTGCATATTTTTTTGGGGTGATATTTATGCGTGCCCCATAGAGGTACGCATAAAAATCGCCCATTTTTAGCTACCGTAAATGACAGGAAAAAGCGCATCACGAGCCCACAGTATTCACACCTGAATGCATCTGACATTTGCACCTCCCAACAACTTCAGGTACAGACAAGAGAAGGAAAGGGAAACTAACATAGCCCATTTATGGATAGGTGTTTTCCCCTGTATATGTCTGTTAATTTGTACTGCTCAATTAATATTTCAATTATTTATATACCACACCCACTGTCCAAAGAGGAAATTGTGCTATGACAGGTCTGGGTAGTCCTACTTGGGGAAGGAGTATAAGGGCCCGGATTCACACTACTGGACGTATTGCATATACGTCTGTAGTTTACCGTTTTTTGCTACTGCGCATGCATAGATTTTTTACGTAATCTAGGTATCTTTTCCTTACATAGATTGCGTATATGCGGTTTTAAAGACCCATTATACGCAATCTATGTAAGGAAAAGATATGTAGATTACTTTAAAAAGTATTAAGCATGCGCAGTAGCAGCGGTAAGCTACAGACGTATATGCTTTACGTCCGGTAGTGTGAATCCGGGCCAAGGAGTGGAATTTGTTTTTTTTTACAATATATTTATTTTCCCCTAAGCCCACAATTATATGTAATAAACACTAACAAAATCAGCAATGCTTGTGATGAAACAATCATTAACTATGCGGTGCCATTACAGAGCAACGGAATCGTACATCACCGCTAAATCTAAGATAATTAGTGCTTAACATCTGGCACATTAATATTTCACTGCTTAGTTAGTTACAAGCTATTATCGTTTTTTACGTTCTTTTTTTTTTTTCTTTTTTTTTTTTTTTTTTTTGCAATTTACAGCAGTCATCTGTAATTGTAACAGAAGTAATAAATGGCCGTGCAGGATGAAATCTGGGAAGTGATACATATGTGTGGAAGCCCAGGCCTTCCATTTACAGTAAATTATATACCTATCAATTCACATTGCTCTCTTAGAAAATGTTCTATCAAAATGATCAGACAGAGGGCATTAGGGGCTGGCAAAGAAACATTAGGGCAAATGTCATCTGACAACCACTTGTTCTTTCCCGAAGCTGCAGTGTAGCTAAAATTGTATTGCAAGAAGCAAACAGATATTTGTTTCTTAATGGTGAAAATTGATCTGGATAAAAAACGTTTGGAGAATTAGAAACTTGAAAAAAATAAGAAAAGCTTGAAAAAGTCCCCAAAAATAGAAATATTCTTGAATGGTACATATAGAGCATAGACCAAATTGCATTTCTAGCAAAAAGAAAGAAAGTTGTATGATATTTTATTTTTTTTATATATTTTTATTGAAGCAATTGTTTATCAAACATGAGAAAAACAGTTACATTGTCGCAGTTGTTACACATAATGATATCACATCATCAAATCTTACATAAAATGGTTATACACTCAGATTTTATACCCCTTTTCGACAACTTGACAGCTATATATTACGTTACCGACTGCTCCTGATAGTTATTCCAACCAAGCCCTTCAAGGTGAATCTAAGATTATTGGTGGGTCCTGTATGAAGAGACGAGTCTCGTACCATATAGTGTTTTTAAAACATTTTAGAATCTGTGTTTTGACTCCCGTTGAGAGAATGTTGATAAAACTTTCCCAAGTGTCAAAAAACCTCTCCACCTGGATTTCTTTGTGTAAGGTCGTTTCCAGCCAGTCCATTCTAAAAACATGGTATAGTTTTTCCCTGAAAAGAGATATAGTGGGTGGGCGTGGCTGGATCCACACCTGGAGGATACTCTTTCTAGCTGCTGATGAGACTGCCAACATGAGTTTTTTACACCCTGTAGATGCCCTGTACCCTGGGGGGAAGATCCCAAAGATAGCCCATTCGGGAGTTAATGGAAAGGACTCTACCAAGAATTCATTAGAGAATCTTCGAATACCTGTCCAAAACCTTCTCACAGGTGGGCAATCCCAGAAACAATGTTTTAGGTTTGCTTCCGGCGATCCACACTTGGGGCAAGAGTGGCTTTGGGACAGTCCCATCTTAAATCGTCTCAAAGGTGAGATATAGCCCCGATGAAAAATATTTAAAAACATTTCTGAGTATGTCACTGCCGGAAGCATCCTGGAGGAGCGAATCAGTTCTTTAAGCAATATTTCAGGTGTGAGAGAGGGAAAGTCTCTCCCCCACTGGGCAAGCCCAGTGGATGGGCTAGTGTAGTGGGATGTTTGTCTCAGAAACTGGTAAAATTGAGATATGGCCCCCTTTTGAGGAGTTGCCTTAAATAGTAACTTATCAAGGGGGTTTATCCAGTCCAATTCTGAAAGTTTTCTTAATTCCCCACTGATATAATGTTGCGCCTGTAAAAAGGCCATGTTAAAAGCACTTATACAGGGATATTTAGCAGCAGCTTGGGAGAAACTAAGGGGTTTCCGTAGATCATGATCAACCAATTGATTAATAATGTGTATTCCCCCCCTCCTCCATGAAGAGAAAGGATAAGTGGCCATGCAGTCCTGGAACCTTGGGTTACCAATGAACGGGAGGTGTAGCGAAATATGAGGGTTTACTTTGAATTTATGGCGGAGACTGAGCCAAAGCTTTCTAGTTGTCATCAGTAATGGGTTGCTTTGGACATCATCGGGTATTTCAGCATCATGCATGTGTAGGAACGCTGCTAGATCAATACCGGGTAAGAATCTCTGTTCCAGACCGGTATTAGTATACACAGAGGAATTTTGAATCCAGTCACTAAGATGACGTAACTGGGCTGCCTGATTATAGGTAGTGGCATTAGGTAAGTTTAAGCCTCCCTTCGATTTAGGTTGTTGGAGTTTAGCTAAAGCAATCCTCGCCCTTTTATATCCCCAAATAAACTTTCTGAAGATTAAATTTATCCTAGCGGAATGTTTATGCGTCAGAAGCAGCGGGAGTACCTGTAAGGGGTATAGGAGTCTAGGAAAAGTGATCATTTTGATCAGATTAATATGCCCTATGTAGGAGTGACACAAATTCCCCCAACCTTTCAGCTCTGTCTCAGCCTGATCTATAGCTGTGGAAATATTTAGTCTATATAGTCTATGAATATTTTTTGGTATGCGGACGCCCAGATAGGGGATACTACCCCTGGCCCATCTAAAGTGTATATTGGAAGCCCAGGCCAGCCTAGTTTCCTGGCTCCCCAAGGCTAGTGCAAGGGATTTTTCAAAATTGACCTTAAACCCTGAAACCACTTCAAACTCTTTTAATCTGGTCATGAGTGGAGCCAAAGAGTCTCGGAGAAGTGGGATGTTTGTCTCAGAAACTGGTAAAATTGAGATATGGCCCCCTTTTGAGGAGTTGCCTTAAATAGTAACTTATCAAGGGGGTTTATCCAGTCCAATTCTGAAAGTTTTCTTAATTCCCCACTGATATAATGTTGCGCCTGTAAAAAGGCCATGTTAAAAGCACTTATACAGGGATATTTAGCAGCAGCTTGGGAGAAACTAAGGGGTTTCCGTAGATCATGATCAACCAATTGATTAATAATGTGTATTCCCCCCCTCCTCCATGAAGAGAAAGGATAAGTGGCCATGCAGTCCTGGAACCTTGGGTTACCAATGAATGGGAGGTGTAGCGAAATATGAGGGTTTACTTTGAATTTATGGCGGAGACTGAGCCAAAGCTTTCTAGTTGTCATCAGTAATGGGTTGCTTTGGACATCATCGGGTATTTCAGCATCATGCATGTGTAGGAACGCTGATAGATCAATACCGGGTAAGAATCTCTGTTCCAGACCGGTATTAGTATACACAGAGGGATTTTGAATCCAGTCACTAAGATGACGTAACTGGGCTGCCTGATTATAGGTAGTGGCATTAGGTAAGTTTAAGCCTCCCTTCGATTTAGGTTGTTGGAGTTTAGCTAAAGCGATCCTCGCCCTTTTGTTTCCCCAAATACATTTTCGGAAGATTGAATTTATCCTAGCAGAATCCTTGAGTGTCAGAAGCAGCGGGAGAACCTGGAGGGGGTATAGGAGTCTTGGAAAAGTGATCATTTTGATCAAATTAATACGCCCGATGTAGGAAAGACATATATTCCGCCAACCTTTCAGCTCCGTCTCAGCATGATCTATAGCTGTAGAAATATTTAGAATATATAATCGATGAATATTTTTTGATATTCGGACGCCCAGATAGGGGATACTACCCCTGACCCAACTAAGATATACATTGGAAGCCCAGGCCGGTCGAGTTGCCTGGCTCCCCAAGGTTAGTGCGAGGGATTTTTCAAAGTTAACCTTAAACCCCGAAACCACTTCAAATTCTTTTAGTCTAGTCATGAGTGGCGCTAAGGAGTCTTGGGGATTAGACACGAAAAACAGCAAATCATCAGCAAATGCCGAAACTTTGGTTTCATTAGTCCCCACCCTTATTCCCCGCAATACGTCCCATTGTTGGAAAACTCTTAGCATGGGGTCTAGTGCAATGTTGAAAAGCAGCGGTGACAGGGGGCATCCCTGTCTTGTACCCCTGGACATGCCCACCCTATCACTGCGTAGGCCATTAATCAGAAGTGACGTGTATGGAGATTGGTAAAAGAAACTGATCAGCTGGACAAAGTCACCACCAAACTGTCTATGAGTTAGGACCTCACTTAGGTAGGTCCAGGACACTGAATCGAATGCTTTTTGTGCATCTAAACTCAATAATATATTTTCAGAATCCCCAGAGGAGGATGCGGCCACCGCTGCCAAGGCCAGTCTAATCCCTTTAACGAAATGACGGCCCTTGACAAACCCCAATTGATGGTTTGTGAGTAGATGAGATAGGATAGACTGTAATCTATCAGCCATTATTTTGGCCATTATCTTGAAGTCTAGATTCAAGAGTGTAATAGGGCGATAGGAGGATGTGGAAAGGGGGTCTTTCCCAGGTTTCAGTAATAGTATTGTGTGTGCCTCATTGAACGAGGGGTACAAGGGGTGCGATTTATGGATAGTGCGGTATAATTCCTGTAAGACTGGGGTTAGTTCCACCTGCAATGCTTTATAATATTCGGCTGAAACCCCATCTGGTCCAGGTGATTTGTGTAGGTGTAAGCCTTTAATAGCAGCCTCTACCTCCCTCTCCAGAACGTCAGAATCTAATAACTCCCTCTGTTCCGAAGTTAACGCAGGAAGTTTTGCCTCTGCCAAGAGTTTTTCCATCAGCTGAGGGTCCTGAGTGGTTTCGGAATAGAGTGAGGTGTAATAGTCATGGAAAGTGCAAACTATATCGTTTGATTTAGTTAATAGGGAATTGGAAACCTCATCCCGTATAGCTACTATATGGCCCCTGCGCCGTCTACGCTTAACGATGCTGGCCAGAACCTTTCCCGCTTGGCTGCCCCACCGGTAGAATTTGTTTTTAGAGTAATCTAATTGGAGCTTTGCTTGTGCTGAGAGGTAACTTTCTAATAATAAACGGGCATTTTGATATTCCATCTTATTGGAATCAGAGGGGTTATTTGTGTAAGTTTGGAAATGGTGAGACACCATTCTCTTGAGGGATTTATATTTTTCTCTGTTGTCTTTATTAATTTTAGAGACATAGCTAATAATATGGCCTCTCATCACTGCTTTTGATGCCTCCCAAAAGAGGATGGGGTTATCCCAGGATTCGATGTTATTATCCATGTAATCTGACCATTGTATTCTTAAATATTGTTTAAATTGCTCAGATTGATACAGATGAGTGGGAAATCTCCAATGGCGTGAGCGGGTTCCTGTTACTGGTAAATGCAGGGATATTTTAATTAGTGCGTGGTCCGATACCACTATGTCTCCAATATAAGCATCTAAAACATGAGTCATCAGGGCATCCTCCACTAAGAAATAGTCTAGTCTCCCCCTCCTTCCAATGAGTCTCCTGCAAAAATGCAATATCTATCCCTGACTTTCTTAGATGATTAGCCACCTTTTTTTGTTTAATTGGTGTGTTCAAACCCCCCACATTCCATGATGCCAGAGTCAGCTGATGTAGTGGGGTGGTTGGTGATGTTACAGGCATCATGGACTGCATGGCCGACTCACCCTCCCCCGATAAAGAATCATTCCTCGAGTCCTGGGACATATCGTTTGTGATAGAAGAAGATGTATATAGCTGTGTCGCGTGGGATTGTCATCTTCTGAGAACAAAGTTGGGGTCTAGCAAGAAACCACAATGTGAAACAGTTAACCAGAGGTGATATATTACAATACAGATCCAAAATATGTAACTTAGAATATAACAATGCTTCCAAACTTTTTCTAAATTTTCCTAATCCAACTCTAAGAGTCCGTGGACCCTGGTACATATACCAGGGAACACGTATCAATAATATTCGCATTAGTATGCTCTTAACTTAACCTATGAATGTGGGGTGGGTATGAACAAGAAAGAAGAAAATTAAGCTAAACCAGCAGTACCCACTTCCAGAATTAGAAGAATCCAAAGTTGGGCCCCTCATAAGGGTACCTCTACGCTCAAGTTTAACATATATATTAACTGCGTGATGATTGGGGTGTAGAAACCGGAGACTGCAACGGAGGGGAGTGTGTCTCAATATGGCGCCTTGCTGCCTTAGGATCGTCAAAGATAACTTCGTGGCCATCTTCTATTATTTTTAATCTGGCTGGAAATAATAAGGCAAATTTAGAACCTCTCTCAGCTAGATGCTTGCATAGGGGGGAGAATTCTCTCCTTTTCTGGGAAACAGCCACGGAGTAATCCTGGAATATTAGGATCTTGTGGTTCTCCACCATTAAGTGCTTAGTTCTCCTATAAGCTGCCAGAATCTATTCTTTGGCACGGAAGTCCAAAAACCTGGCTATAACAGGGCGCGGTCTTTGACTAGACTCTCCTCTGTCAGGACCTAATCTATGGGCCCTTTCTATGTTTGGGGTCCCCAAGGACGTCTGAAGACCAAGAGCAGGTACAAGTTGGTGAGATAAGTAAGTTGATATTGCTGGGCCCCTAACAGTCTCTGGGATACCAATAAATCTTAAATTATTCCTCCTATTTCTATTCTCGAGGTCGTCAATCTTATCGGTCAGGGATTGTATTTGTTGTTTTGCCCACTCCGACTCATTTTGTAGCACCAGAATAGAGTCAGTATTATCACTGGTTTGTTGCTCCAGTGCATTAATTCTGGTGGTATTCTCATTTATTTTAGCTACGGAACTATCAAGGGTGGTTTGCAAAGATTCAAATTTTTTGTCTATGACTGGCAACAGAGTTTGTAAAATTTCCTGCGCCATGCCAGATCCTGAAGCTTGCGGGGGAACAGGACTAGAGGAGGGACCCATTCCTTCCGCAAGGGGATCTGGGGGTGATGAGTCACCCTGAGTCGGGGTGGGTTTAGAGGAATTGGGTCTAGCCTTGCCCATGCTGAGAGACTCTGACCGCTTACCAGTTGATATTGTGGACTGCTTGTAACAATATTTGTGCATAGCCCTTCAAAGCAGCACTTCGTGAAGGATGCCACTGGGAAAGCAGTTGTCGTCTGACAATGTATTTATAATGAGACATCACTCCCCTATAGTTAATGAGCGTGGTGTACCAGTTAGATCAGTACAAAAAAGAAAAAAATCATGGGGTCCCAAGATAGTAATCAACTAGAAGTGGGACTATCCACCCCACAGTAGCATATCAATACTTACATCTTACATTTTGGAAAACCTTAACCCATATACAGTAAATATGTAATAACCAATACAGGCATAAGACACACAAATTATCCAAAGCTGATACCCTGGATTGCTCAGGCTAAACCCTCTCGGATGCAGATCAGGGTATTGAAGTAAATGCAATTTCCACTATCAGTGGGTAGAGGAAAACTTAAAATAATGTCCTAATCAACTCGTAAGTTCTAAAGAAAATTCAGGGTGCACCTGTGCGGATGAGGAAAAGGCACAGGGTGGGATACCCAGAGTATTGGCAGTTCTGACGGCAAGCAGTAAAAGCCTGCTCAATAAACGTGAAGTACAAACTATTTGAGACACATGAGCGTGTATGCTCGGAAGGTAAGTGGGATATGGCAGCAGCCTGCAGAGAGGGCTGACAATGCAGAAAATTTTACTAGTGTTGCGAGGCAAGTCAATGGAGTAAGATCCAGTCCACTGGTGCTCTCAAGAGGCCCGGAAATGATCGTATGCCGCCATGCTGAATACAGGTATAGAAAGTGTCCGCTTGTAAGACCGGGTAGAATATAGCTGGAGAGAACTTTAGCACAGTCCTTTCTATTTTACCTTGCCCAACCCTCCAGGGCCTAGCTGTAGGGCTGCTCTAAGGGGATCAAGATATTTAATTATATGCAGGGATAATCAAATTGGCGGGCAGGCCCGACATCACCCGCGTCCGTCACCCCCTCAGTGGCCTTCACAAGTGGTGCATGTTACCAGCTCGATGTCCAGGCGTCCAAGGGTCCCTCTGTCCTTGTCTTCGGTCCAGCTCCAGGCTCTCCACGTGTGCTGCTGTCCACTCTCCCCCCGCCTAGTACAGTGGCTGCATGCAGGCAATCAAGATAGCAATGATGGCTGCGTCATGACCCACAGGCTGGCGTCTGCTTGCAGAAGATGACTTGGGGTTTTGCTCTGCCCTGTCTTCAGGATCCCATCTGCCAGGGTCCCAGGACTGCAAGCCCGCTTTCTCTCCCAGGCTCAGGCTCCCCAGATCCTCTGGCAATAGACAGGCCCAGCCGCCGGCCCCCTCTCTCTCACACTGCGATCCCCAGCCGCCGACCACACACAGCTCGCCGCGCCTCTTCTCTCCCGGTCCCCTGAGTGGCAGTGCTGTCGGCTGTTGCAAGTTGCTGCTCCAGGCGCGCGGGGAAGATGACGTCCGTGCGCTCCGTCAGGCCTCCAACTTCAGAGGCAGACTCCGGGGAAACAGTAAAGCTCCCAGCGGTGATCCGGAACTCCCGTGATAGCCCGCAGTTAGGGTGTACCAGGGCTACCACTCCGATGTCGGAGATTTTACCCAGTGCTGGGGTTGGATGTATGATTTTATGTAATAGTTTGTAGGTTTTCAAATGACGGTGTTGAGTTTTAGGACACCCCAATAGCTATACTAAAACAGGGGAAGGCAGCATTAGCTCCTCTTTTGAACTCCCTAAGTGATGGTAATGAAAAGAATCTTTCTTTCTTTCTTTTTTTTTCCTGTGTACTTCTTTCTTGTCACATTTATTAAATAAAATAGAAAGGAATAAAAGACACAGAAATGGAAGGAACTACAAATCCATGGGATATCACACAAGATCATAAAGCATTGACAAGGTATCCAGGACATCTATCTATTTTTTATAAAGTTACTTCCTTTTAGGAGTTATATATAAAGGAGGTTTTCAATCAATGCCATTGGGAATGATATATGAAAGTTGTGTTCTGGGCTGATTTACAGAGCCTTTGGGACATTTCATTTCACACTATACTCTTTTCAGATGACTCGCCAAGATGCTGTGCTGATGTGCTGTCATCTATTTGGAAAAGGCCTGAATATACATAAATTCCATGTGTTACAGTGATTCCTTATTCAGTTTTTCTTACATGAAGATTTGAAGTTAATGAAACTGCTTTATTTCTGTGCTGGTTCATCGTACATTGGCTTACTGTGGACCTGATTCACACTTAGGATTGAAATTGTGTGCTTGCCTAAAAATATGCATCGTAAATATACGCAAGTGCGATGCAAGGATAGGAGGGGCAGCAGCTAACCACACCCACACACTCGGTCGTGTTTTTCCATGTGTTAGTACAGAGCCAGCCCTAGCCAATGCACAGCCCTAGGCAAAAGTTAAGCTGGTGCCCCCCACCACCAATTTTAGTCTTAACTGCCCTAACATTGAATTATTCTTATTCACAATATTTTTAATAATATTTATAATATATTACAATTAAAACCCATCTTATATCAATAAATAGTGCTATCAAATTGAAAATATTAATTTAAAAACCACACCACCTTAAAACAATAGGAAGTCACCCTCCCTCTCCACCCCCCATTTATCAGCTTTCCTGTCAAGTCCACATGTTCTTTGGACCATTTAAACTCCCCAAATGATATCCCCAATACCCCCATTATTTTCCTACTGTTCTCTTCAGCTCATTAAGTTCTCTCCAATTCCTCCTAGACTAATTCCCTTTTAACACAACCTGTCCTCTATTCACTTCTCTACCTCTGCTTCTCATCACACCTATTCTCCTCTTCACACCTATTCTCCCCTTCACACCTGACTTTCCCACCTCCTCCCTCTGCTTCTTTATACCTCCCTTGTTTTTCCTTCCAAGCCCCCTCTCCAGTCCCTTACCTTCTTTCTTCAATCATTGCTGGGACTCAAATACACACACAAACATAGGGAGTACAGAGCACGGCGATGACGTCACCGCTCGGCACTACTGTACTATATCTGACCCTGCTTGATATGTCATTTTCCCTTCCTCTGCTCATAGCTACCTCTGCCTGTCAGAAATGCTGCTTGGGGTCATGCAGGCAGATCAGTAGGGCTGGATCTCTGTTGCTATAAGTGACAGTGTAACTGAAAAATACAGTCACACTGTCAGAAAGAAGAACTGGGCTCCAGCGCTACTGATCTGCCTGCAAGATTACAAGCAGGCATTTTTATCACGAGTCTGGCGCCCCCCAGGAGCCTTGTCGCAACCTGCCTACTCCTGTGGAAGTATGCTGTAAGTAGAAATTGGAAAGTACCTAGTATATGGTCCTCGAATCATGCGTAAATTCAGGGTTTCTGACTTTTAAAAGCTTCCCTCCGGGAGATCCCAGAAGGAAGCCATGGATACCTGCCGGGCAATTTGTATCAAGTCCCTCCCTGTCCCTAGCAACACTAGTAAACTAGTGTTGCCAGGCAGGAGGGCAGGACTTGAGACCATGGTTTCACGGAAACCATGAGCCTCAAGTCCCTTGCAGGAGATTTGCCGCAGGGGACTGCCCAAATTTCGTGAGTCGGCAACTATGTGTAAAATTGGGTACTTTTTAAAGCAGTGATTCAGCCATTAGCTTTTCATCATAGATTTTTTTTTTTATCATTTTAATAAGTAATGCTTATTATAAAACTGTACTTTGTTTTTGGTTTATAAATAGACACCTCAAAATGTGCACTAAACATATTGTAAACAAAGTATGCTACAATAATTTAAGTTATAATGTGTTACCAACAATACCAGCATGAGTTTTTTTTATTTAATTATGTAAATTATCAAAAATATTTTTAAATGTGAAAATGGTCAAAATGTTTATTTTTAAAAAAAATTTGCATAATGGTTGAATAAAGTTCGTTTTTAATTTTATCATATAAATAATCATTATTTTACAATATACTTAATAACATGAAACACAATTCAACCTTGTCACTGTTTAAATCCATTAATTTAATAGCTTATAACAAATGCTTAACTAAAGTCAGCCCTCTGTGAGATTATTACTCGCACATGTGCTTTTATACACATTACTCAGCAGCTGATGGCTGTGTGGAGTGTGTATGGACGCATGGACTTTCTGATAGTTCGACAGGCTTCAGCAACTTAGGAGTGGTCGAGGGCTACTTTAACTTTTCCCATGCGTATATTTTGCTACGCAAGGCTATACTGCTTGTGAATCTCTGGTAACTGCATTGGCACGGCCATACTGTACATTAGTAGTCTGTGTGGAGTGCATTTGCATTAAGTGTCTTGCTCCTCTAGCTAGTTTCGGACTTTAATCACTTGGACGGTTGAGGTACATGTGTTTGAATCATGCGGTTAAAAATATGCACGTATATAACACACTTACGTATCTGAGAATACTGTCCTGTATGATTAGCATTCATCCCCCCACCCGGATGGCGGTCACCTCTTGCCCCAGAGGTTGCGCTACATCAGAATGTTGCATCTATTGTGGTGCACTCCGATGCAGAAAGTAGCCTATGTTCACACTCATAACGAGCAGGGTACTTATGCATTTATCATGCATAAAGCCTCTTAATATTAATTCTGGATCCAGACCAATAGCTTTAATGTTTACATTTCTAGCTCTGAGTTACATCCAATGCATTGTCTACAGAGAGTAGTACATATAACACCAGGAAATTACTCAGATGTCAAGGGCATGGCAAACCTCGGTTGACAGACAAAATTCATCAAGCTTCCTGTCCATTGCTTGATTTTTACAAACTCCCAGTAGGCAATCCTCTTTTCAGACTCATAAAAACATCCAGGAGCTCATGTTTCTTTATAAAAAAAAAAACCTACGCATTAATGCCCATTCATTAATCATCCCTTACTAGGTGTCATTACTCCCCAAACAAGGGTATGGTGGTAACGCGGCCATTTTGCAATTGTAAAGGGAAATAAGGAAAATATATATATAACACTTAATCTTTTCTTCTTCCTTTGTTCTCTTTTCTCTTGGGTGCGTCCTTGGCTCCTCTAGTCAGTCATGTGATGTCATGACATCATACCACGAATGTGCCAGAAGCAATGTGCCTGAAGATGGCAGCACCCTCTAACCTGTTTGGTGCCCAGATATTGTGCTTCATTTGCTCTGACCTGCCAACCAGGTCCCTTATTATGTACAACTGTAATATGAATATGAATTAAAACTAACGACAACTTTTCAAGCTATAACTGTAATAAATAAGAAACTATCAGGTAGTACATTACAAATAGAGTCTGTATTTTTAGAAAATATAAGGGCACATATTCTGTAAATTCTGTCGTTGTTCTGTTCCTTACATTTTCCAGTCCAAACATATTCACACTGATAAATTAAATGATGTATTTAATATGGCACAATTAAAACATACGTTGCATTTCTGTGCCTATGCAGGACAAATGTACAAGCCTGCTTCCATATGTATATATGCAATAATTGCGTGCAGGTGTTGTTGTAACATATATATCATAATATCAAAATGGTAATTTTGCGATCAAAAACGTTTTGCTAGCAATCTAGCCATCTGTAAATGCCTTGGCTCTTATTTCAGGTTTTTTATTGCAATTTCCAGTTATATTTTTTCAATTTAACAATTCAATAAACTGAATTAAAGCCGGACAGTTAAAGAAAGACATCACGCTGAATCCAATACAGCATTAACGAATATCCTATGTAATGTTCAAGTAAAATAAGACCTGGGCTACGGTGCCTTGAGTCATACAGAACAATGGTGTTAGTTAATGTGGATATCAGTCCTGGCCTTGACACTCAAAGTTGTTTTATAATGAAATCATTTGTAATAAAATCGTTGATGCGTTAGTACTTATGTATTTGTCTTTTCTTGCCTTTAGCTCTCACACTACCATTTTACTTTGAGAAAAAGCATACTCTGTTGCGTAGAACTATTCTAATTTTCATTCCTTAGCCTATTCCAATAGCTCATTCGGTTTAAGTAATTCCATTAAAAATCTATAGTCCAGAGTACAAACTTGTGAAAACTGTTTGCAATTTTCAACATTCAAAGCCCTAAACCACATATCCCCAGAGAGCAGAAACTACTTATCTTATTAAACAAGAAAGCTGAGCTTCACGGGCTGAGTCTTTTGTATACTTGTAACATCTTTTATTCAGTCCTTTACAAAGCTCTTCCTTTTCTTTAAAATATCAGGCTGATATACATGGACTAATATAACCCGTTAAAACCATAGAACATGCAAACGCCTTGTACTTTATCCTTGCTTTTATTAAAACATTTGGAGCACAAAGCTGCACATCAGGGGGGGAACATTATTCAAATTAAATCTCATAAGCCTGGATTGTACTCTTAGAGACCTCGAACCAGATACAGGGTTAATAATGGAGGCCGACTTACACATGCGGAGTGCGCAAGTCAGCTGTGCTTTAGTTCATGGGCATGTGCAGAACAGGCACTTACACTGCCCCACAACCAGCCCATGTCTTAGGATGTTTATGGCACTTAAGCATGCCATAGGGCTTCCTTAAGTAACTGTGTGTATTTTCTCTTAAGAAGAAAAATATGCACAGCTATCCCTTCCCCGCGCCCTCCCCGACTAATTTAAATCCCTTCCCCCACCCACTCTTCTTAAAAAAGGACAGGGGCTGGCGTGGCACGCCTCTTCCTTCTTAAATATCTACATGCGGTCTTTAAATACCGCACTTACTTAATCTACGTAGCTAAATGGTATGTAGATTGCATAAATGACCTACCGCGCATGCGTAGTAGGTCATTTCTTAAAACACCGTTCTTAAGAACCCGCAGCTTCTTAAGCTTGAATACTTTCCTTAAGGTAGGGTTTTGTATGTTGAAGAGAATGTGCGTACATGCAAAAGAAGGGCAGTGGTTGTGCACATCCCTCGCACATACAGTAATTACATACGCTAGTGTCCAATGTGGAGTCTCTATCATAATTCTGGATCTGGCCCCTCATGGCAATGAGCCACATTTTGAAAAGTATATTTCTGATTTCAGTGTTGCCTTTAGTGGACTTAGTGCTCAACTCAGTAACAAATTGGAGGAGTCAATGGCTGATTCTTTAAAAAAAAAACCCATGGACCTGATTCACAGTTAAGAATTTGCGTCTTTTTAGGTTTGTAAATTTAAGAAGGGATAAACTGCACATGTGTAGTAACTTAATTTATTAAATCTTTATTGGATTTAAAAAAGGATGGCTCTGAATCATCATTACGAACCTAGTTCATCTAGGTTCATAGTGACTTAAGAATGAAGAGACATGCTGGGACAAATTAAGAACAAAGATAAGAAGAGTGGGTGGATTGAGCCATTTAAATGGGGAAATCTGAAAGCGGTTATGCAACAACGTTCCAAATTAGCCAACATATGCACAAAACTATGAACCTAAAGATGAGGTAACATTATGGCATTTTTTAAGTTGGCTAAGAAGCTGAAAACCAGTTCCGGTGAATCCGGTGCCATGCGTTGAATGTGTTGTATATTTGTTGTTTAACAGGTACTTCCAAAGTGTCAATATATTTATTTTGGGATTGTCTATCTGTGGGGATAGATTTTTCAGGGTTGAATGTGTGGGTGATATGATCCTCAAAAGGGGAGAAGTTCTTTTGAAGATATATAGATTTTTTTTATTTTGTTGTAAAAAGGATTCCTTGGATCTTAATGTTAATTTATGATGAATTAACGTTTTAAATAAGAAGTTATCTGGAGATTGATTTTAAATAGAACATCCGAGGAGGACCTCATTTGTTATATGCAATGGTACAAGATACCTAATAGGTGAGTACATTACAGAGTAGATATATATGGTTATATTGAAGAGACTACACTATGATGTCCGCTTGTTTTTCATAAAAAATCTACTTTGAGAAAACCAAAAAATTAACTATGAGCCTTACTGAAAGAGATATCAAAGGTGAGTGCAATACCTATTATAGATATAAAGAAGATACCAACAATATTACACTATGGAGGTGTCCATATTCTATGATTTCCATATACACCAAGAGGCAAGGAGAAAAAAGGATATCAGAGAGATTTATACTACATGTGTTTTGAAAGAAAGTGTATTGTGAATAGAACACCAGAACAACATACTTAATGTATCATACTTAATGTATGACTCAAATCATCATATTTTTAATAGTCAAAATTTATCTTTTTCTTACATGTTTCACATCTTTTTAAAACCTCTCTATTCTCCAAACCTTTGCCACTACTTTCTGCCTCCTTCATACTATCATGGCCCCTCTCTCTGCCTCCCCCTCCATGCTTTCTCACACCTTCTACCCCCCCAACCATCCTACTCATCCCATACCCTCTCCCTATCCTCCCTCTGAGTCACCTTCCCTTCCCATACCCACCCTTACCCCCCGTCCACGCCGCACCACCCTCCCTCGTGCTTTACCTCGCTCCTGCAACCCCTCCAATCTAATCCACATCACTCCTGCTCCCTCTCTCCCATTCTCCTGCGCTCTGTGGAATGCCAGATCCGTCTGCAACAAGCTCCCTGCCATCCATGACCTCTTCATCTCCAACTCCTGCAACCTTCTTGCCATCACTGAAACATGGCTCTCAAACTCTGATACTACCTCCCCTGCTGCCCTCTCCTATGGCGGTCTCTCATTCTCCCACACCCCTAGACCTGGGGAACGCCCTGGTGGTGGTGTGGGCATCCTCCTCTCCCCTTCTTGCACATTCAGTGTCATACTCCCTGAGCCCTCTCTCACTTTCACCTCCTTTGAGGTCCACTGCATTCGCATCTACCACCCCATCAATCTCCGTGTTGCTGTTGTCTACCGCCCACCCAGTCCCACCTCCAAATTCATTGATAACTTTGGAGCCTGGCTCCCCCACTTTTTGTCTTCTGACCTCCCCACCCTTATCCTAGGTGACTTCAACATCCCTGTTGACAACCCTGCTGACCCCAGCACCACTAAACTTCTTTCCCTCTCCTCCTCCCTTGGCCTATCACAATGGACTACAGCATCCACCCACAACCTGGGCCACTCCCTTGATCTCGTATTCTCACGCTCGTGCTCCCTGTCTGACTTCTCCATCTCTCCCTTCCCCCTCTCTGATCATCATCTTATCTCCTTCTCCCTCTCTTCCTCCCCCTCTCCTTCCCGGTCACCCAAACGTATTGTTTCCAGAAAAAATCTCTCTTCCCTTGATGGTTCAGCTTTTACCTCATCCCTTGATCCCCTCCTCACACCCATTTCCACCATGTCCTGCCCCAATCTAGCCACCTCTCTCTACAATAATGCCCTCTCCTCTGCCCGGGATGCTACCTGCCCTCCTGCCTCAGTCTCCCTTCGCCGCAACAATCCTCAACCCTGGCACTCCCCTATAACTCGGTTCTTAAAGAAATGCTCCCGCACCGCGGAGCGCCTCTGGAGAAAATCCCGTTCCCTTGCAGACTTTCTCCACTTCAAGTTCATACTCTCCTCTTTTAGCTCTGCCCT
>WWET01001754.1:109496-125750 GCA_011038615.1 Limnodynastes dumerilii | reverse complement strand
AAACGGAAATTGTAGTCTTCCCTCCGTCACGTATTCCCTCTACCCCTACTATCTCTATTACTATTGGCGACTACACCATCTCCTCCTCCACCCAAGCCCGCTGCCTGGGCGTCATCTTGGACTCCCTCCTTTCCTTCACCCCCCATATTCGCACTCTCTCGCTGTCCTGCCGCTTTCATCTCCGCAACATTGCTCGTATCAGACCCTTCTTGACAACTAACACCACCAAAATGCTCGTTCACTCTCTTGTTATCTCCCGTCTACTGCAACACTCCTCCCCTCCTCCACCGCTCACTACCTCTCCTCCCTTATCTCCATCCACGCTCCCTCCCGTCCACTGCGCTCCGCTGGTGACCGTCGCCTCAACTCCAACCTGATAACTACTTCTCCGCATCCACTCCTACCCTTCCTCCACCTAAGCTTACTTGTCCTCCCCATCTTCACGACTGTGTCTCCTGTTTATTCACCCTCTCACTCAGCATGTTAGCTTTTATGAGTTCTCCTTCCCATCATCATCCCTTTACGCTGTCATCATCTCTTACTACCTTTTGCTCTACACTGTCTTTCTCTCTCCTTATTTTTGTTATGTATGTAATTTTCACTTTATACATGTATTGTATTCCTTTATATTACTCTGTTAATTAATTATTGTATTGTATATGCAACTGTTGTTTTACTATTGCTTATGTAATAAATAAAAGTAGATAATAAAAGTATCTGACAGTAATATACAAGGAATTTTTTTTTTGTTTCTTCCTTTTATGGGAAGAATGATAAAGAATGATAAGAATAAAGTACTGAAGAAGAAAAAATATATAAAAGGAGCAAAGGAAAAAAAGAATAATCAGTCTTTCTCTTTTGAGAACTTCTTGGCACACTTACAGACTTACTTCACAGTATTACCTGGTGCCTTGATTTGTGGTTTTTTTTCTGTTGCATGAATGAGAGTTTTTGCAGTGTCTTGTGTAAGATATTTGCGTATTCTGAAAAAGTTTTATATATGTATTTAATAGGATTTAGAGACAGAGGGCCTGATCCAGACCTACGCTCGGGTGTAAGTGTAAAAACGGTCATTTGTACTTACTGAGCATGCATGGGGCAGATGTTACGCTCATGTTATGCTTCAAAATTCTGAGCGTTTGGGCCTTGATCGTAACACCTTCGTAAATACGGTGGAGGGGGCATGCCTGCCTTACGAAATCCGTAAATACGCACCGAGGGCAGGGGCATAGGATCGTTGGGTAAATTAGGGATCAGCCATGCTCCATCCCCGGTTGTTTCATACTCATGCCAAGCGAATGATTTAATAGTGGGTGAGGCAGTAGAAGTTCCATTAAAAAGTTACAATGAATTTTAGAAAGAACTTTAGCTAAAGTTTTGGGCTATTGCCGCTCGAGTGGCAATTAAAATGTGTCCTAAGACATATCTACAATGCGTAGGGGAAAATGCAGGGAAGAGAAGCAACAAAGCTAAATCTGGAGATGGGGTAAAATCTAGATGGAGTATTTTATTAGCTAAATTAAAAATGTCGTCCCATAACAAACGGATCAAAGAGCATTCCCAAAAATATGATAAATACTACCTACCAGATTACAACCCCTCCAGCAAAATTTAGTCTGAGATGGCTAGATCCGATGCAGTTTTTCCAGGGTGAGATACATTCTATTTGCATTTCTCTATGGTTAATACAATGGGACATTTTATGAGAAATGTTGTAAATTATTTCCCACTTATCTATGGTAAGGGTAATACCAAGATCAGATTCCCAAGTCAACTGAATTCTAGACTTAGCATAGTCACAGGGATGAATTAGTTGCTCATACCAGAAGAAAACACCCCCTTTCCCCCATGGATTTGAGTTTAGTGAAAAAAGGCTCTACAGATGGTTGCAGTGCACCCCAGTTGTTGGAGAGTGAGGAGACCCAATGTTGTAGCTGAATATACATATAAAAGTCTGAAGGGGGGGGGGATCATATTTATCTTGAATTAAGGAGACATGAAAGATGACAAGGTATTACCCGTCATGATATCAGAGATTGCTGGGATGCCCTTGGATCTCCATCTAGATGCTGGCCATTCAGAGATAAGTTTAGAGATTGGCACTAAAGATAGATTGTTTGTAGGGAGAATTATGTCCTCTCTTGAAGCGCACATTCCATCCCACACCTTCAGAGAGTATCGTGTAGACATCAGGAGGCATGGGGGAAGGATGGACTTGGGGGTCCAAATCATGTCCTCTAGGGGGTATTCAGAGTACATAAATTTTTCTATATCAGCCCAAGGTTTTATATAAAGACAAAGGGCCCAATCCTGCAACTATGCCAGGATGCTACTCTCTTGATATTTGGTGAGGTGGAGGAGAGCCAATCCACCAGATTTTTTTGGGAGTACCATCCTAGAATAAACCAGTTTAGGTGATTTGTGTTTCCATATAAAAGAGGACATGAGAGAATGAAATTTAGTTAAGGAGGATTGGGGTCTAGGATATTGGATATAACATTATTATTCTATTATATAAGCTTCGGGAGAAGCATCATCCTAAATGCTGCTATGCATCCTAAGCACAAAACCTCAAAATTTATCCAAGACTTGGTCAGGGTGGAAAGATGTACTAAAAGAGGGGCTATATTACAGTCAAGTGCACTTGAAATAAGAGTGGGGATTTGTATACCTAAATATGTTATCTGTTTCAGCTGACAGTGAAATGGGAAATTATGTTAAAGCTTACATAACAAAATATTGGGAATGTTTAATGGTAGGGCATCCGATTCAGTAGACTTCAATTTGTAAAAAGATGCTTCAGAGTACCTATTAAGAATGGAATGCAGCACGGGCAGAGAGGACTCCTGGTTATATGTGAAAAGCAAGATATCATCTGCAAATAAAAATAGTTTGTGGGCAAGGTTTCCGCATTTAATATCAGGGAAATGATGAGGAGAACTAATCAGGGCAGGTAGAGGCTTGCTGAAGACTCTAGCAGAAGGGTTAGAATATAAGGACAAAAAAGAGTGCAAAATTCTATCTCTGAAACCATATTTATATAGAGACTCACGCATAAAATACCAGTGAAGCCTATCAAAAGCCTTTTCTGCATCTAGGGAGAGTTGAATACATTGTTATTTGCTATGGGTGAGTAGTTCAATTAGGTTACTCTACAGGTATTGTCCAATGGCTGGCGGTGGGGGACAAAGCCAACTTGGTCAAGGTGTATTAAGTGGGAAGAGGGTTAATGCAAGGAACTTTGTGTAAATCTTTAAGTCAGAGTTCAGTAAAGCAATGGGTCTGTAGATTTTGCAGGAGGAGGGGGTTCTTCCCAGGTTTTCGGGATGGTGATAATTTGCGCTTCCAACATCTCACCAGGGAAGGATTTGCCATCTGATACTGAGTTAAATAAATTAAGATGGAAGGGCGTGAGATTTTCTCTAAAGGTAATAAAGCTGCTGTAATTGCACGTTGTCCAAAAAATGTTTGATTGTTTCTGGGGTTGGTTGAAAAGTGGAAGCATTCCCCCTTCAGGTTATATAGTTGAGAGAAATACTTAGCAAATCTCTTTGCAATATCTGCTGGGTTAACAATTCTGCTTCCATCCGGGGAGTCTAAGGCCCAGATCCTGGGCTATGGCCGATAGGCAACGTAATTCCACTGTTTTGTGCCTATGTACGTTACGTACGCTGGCTCTTAATACGAAAAGGGGGGTTTCCCCCCCCCATTACGCATGTTGTATCTCCACTGTAAAGGTGGAGATAGACATGCTAATTAGGGGACGGGGCGGGGGAAGCCCCGATACGATCAGCTATGCGGCCGTATGGCCACACACCTGATCGTAAAAATTAGGGTAAGAACTGGACACGCAAGTGTCCATATTTACTACCGACAGCGGGGACTGAACTTGTCTTAATAATTACAGATATACAGAAACCAGGGGCATCTACAGGGGTGGAATTAGAACTGGGTCCAGACATTGGTGACTGCCAGGTCCTTTCCAGTGCTATATATATATCTCCATAATACACATGATATTTTGTGTCTATACCACTAACACTGAGCCCAGTGGTGCACCCAGGGGGGTTTCTGGGCAACCACATTGAAAATGTAAAAAATTTTTTTAATAATGCCCCAAAAAAAGCAAAAATTCTAAAAAAGGGACATGACTTCATGGCTGCTGCAAAAGGGGCATGGCTCCGAGGGGCAGACTAACATAGAGGAATATGGTAATGACCTGTGCTGCAATGGTGAATGGGTCACAACAAATTCAACAGTACTCTACTATTGCTATTAAGTCTGTACCTTCAAAATAAAACTACTATTTTAATGTGCGAAATAAGTAAATGATAAATCACCTAAAAGAAAAAATATCAAAAACAGGACTTATTACAGCCAATAACCAATGCAATACCTTAGTGTAGAATTTTTATTATTTTCAAATCTACATTATAAATGTCCTACTTTCACAGAGAATGTTAATGGACATCTTAGATGTCTTGACAGTCAGATAGTACAACCATATTATCAGTATTGTCATTTTATATGTTGTATTTTTAACAGTGCATCATATTAAAAAGCTCTTTACAATTTTACACAGTCCTTCAACCTCTGTCCCTTTACAGTCTAAGAGGTAGTTCCAGAACTATATTTGCCGTACCTTTATTTGCGTAGCGTATTTTCGTGTGCGTATATTCTATACGCTCCCCTCGGCACACCCCTTGAACGTACGTATTTTGTCAAGATACACTATCCAAACCCTACCTTAACTTTTGCCAACGTAACCGCAGTCATATGCACATGTACGTATGGGCAACACGAATTTACGCAGCTAAGCACGCCCATACTGTACACTTTAAATACAAACCCCCGCCTACTTCACGTAATTCAGACGTATTTTAGACTCACGTAAAAGTGGCACGCCCACACGTAAGTATTTACGTGACAAATACGTGAATGGCCCATATGTTCACAATTACGCTACACTAATGAGCATATTTTTTTATAGTGCTCATGCGCAGTACTTAAAAATAGCCGATTTTACGTCTCCGCCACGCGTAAATTCGCTCCGAAGTGTTGTTCTGGATCAGGTCCTTATTCCCTAAAACACACACACACACACACTTACAGGCTAGGGATAATTTTTCCCCCATGTGGCATGACAGTAAGAGCGGGTCATGGGCAGAGCTTGGGTGGGATGGGGAGGAGCTTATTTCTCCCATTTTCGGGCTTCAAAATGTTGGGAGGTATGCTAATATACCCCACATGTATTACATGCATTGGAAACTCCCCTTTCAAAATCTTGCATTTGCCACTGGAACCTGATCTAGATCTGAGTGTATGTCAGCTGGCATGATGTATTTTTCCGTGATTTTTAAGTTAATCACATATACTCATGCCATATGAAATATAAAGATGAACCATATTCATGTAATGTATATGTTAAATATCAACCTCCCCCCATGTATCATAATATCTAAAAAAAAATTCAGTTTAGAGAGTTATTTTATATGATTACATTTTACCAATATACAGTATAATGATCATATTTTCAGACAAATCACCCTAGCACTACAATAAATGATTCACATGGTATATGGAAATTATTGAAATCATTTGAAAAACAAAAATTTTGTTTTTTTTATTTTTGCATTTACAAAAGACATGATGCCATTTATATAATCTTAGAAATCATAAGGTTAACAAAAAAGGCACTACACATGATTATGGATGTGTCTGTGCATGTATTACAACTGCATAAGCGTAATTATGATATGGGTAAGTAAGTACATCCAAATATGACTGACTGTCCTACAAAGTGCATTTATATATTTCCATTGACTTCTTAAACTTTATTTAAGCTCTACTCTGCACAAGTTCTTCATCAACATAACTGTACCCTGCACACATCACATTAAGTCCTATAGCTTGCACTCCTTTCTACAATAATTTTGAGCAAACACTGAGTAGCAATAGTCTGCAGACATTACACAAAAATTGAATTCAGAGCTGATATTGAAAAGACAAGGCCAATCCACGGTTGTGACGCCTGATCAGACATTAATTGATCAGCATTCTTCCTAGCAAACGTCTGTCGTTTATTAGCTAAAAGTAAAAATAACCAACATGCACTTTGCACTATAAGGGCCGTATTCAGAGAACCGTTTTTGCGGGAAGTTCCGTGCGTATTTTTACGATCTGATGAACTGCGCATGCGTAGTAACTAAATGTACACTATCTACGATTTTACGCACAGATGTCCATTGGGCACGGCCTTGTGAATCGCATGTGAGAAAATACATACAGAGGGGTGAGTTTAAAATCCGTCCGGAGACAAATACGTGAAAGTGGGTGGGGGAGGCATTTAAATGACCATTTGAGGGGGCGGTGAGGGCGCGGTTAGTTAGATACGCATGTACAGAAGTATTATACACACGGAAATGCACACTTAAAGATAAGGGTGGTCGAGTCATTCGTAAGTCAGGGACAACCCGTCCGTGTCAGGGGAGTGTCATGGGTGTTGCCTTGCAACGTCCGTGCGTATAATTGCGAACCTTTACCTGACGGATCTCTGAATTCAGCCCTAAATCTACTCTCAAAAGTGGCAAATATGTTAAGCACACCTCAAAATGCCCCATGACAGGAGATTCATCCGAGTGGTGGATGCCCTGCGCCCTAGACAACACAGGAACCATCACATTCGCTCTCAATACCTGAGAGTTCAATCCAGGATTCAAGTTATTCATAGCACACACAACTAATTCTGGTTTTGCACGATTTCAACTTATCGACACTGAAGCATCCACCTCTGCACCATCCTTCTCTGCACCATAAGTATCATCCGTCTCTCTACCATCCGTCTCTCCGCCAACAGCAGGGAAACAAGCAGCTCCCACTCCTCCGGCAGCACTATAAACCCCCTCTCCTCGCCCTTTTTCTTTCCCAGTTAATTCTCCTCCTCACTCTGTGCCGTCATCTTCTCCCACCTCCTTTTTCTTCATCTATCCCACTATCACTCTCCCTTGTTCGGATTTCCTCTGAGGTGGCGCTGTTTGTTTTTCTTCTTTCTCTTTCATCTCCTCCTTCTCTCCTTTGTTCACCCCCAACTCTTCACCCGATTCTTTCCTTTACCTGTCCAATCCCTCTTCTCCTGAATCTCAAAGCTTATGGTTATCAGAGGAGGAATCATCATGATCTCTTCAGTGCAATAAGTATATTAAGTGATGAAGTTAAAGGTAAATCTTATTCTTTATGTATTATTTGTAAAAGATACATTTAATGACTTAGAGGGGCAATAATAATCCTCTTTCGTGTATAGTAAAAACAGAAAAAGGTTTATATTAAGTTACATAAAAGGTGTTTTAATATTAAAAATTAATAAAGGGTTAATATTAAAGGTATAATTCACTTATCTGACAAATGTGATGGTGATTGGTACACAAACACAGTTTGCAAAAACATTATTTGAGGTTACCTTTAGGCAGCTTGTTCCAGTTCACTTATTGTAGCTAACACAATACATGATAAACTGACAAATATATGGCATGGTTTTGAAGGAAATTAATAAAATCCAAGACAGGAAAAGGACGTTACATTAGCCCTTTCCTGAGAGAAAGTAATAACACATCACTGTTCTCCTGTCTTTAATGTCAACTATAGTCTGCCCATTCTATGCAAGGTAATGCAAAGGCATAGCTGCAGGTGCTACATGTCTTAACATAAACACACACCTAGTATGGTTTCCCCTTTGAACCATGCCATTTGTAATGATCAGTTACCTGGAGATATAAATGGTTAAAGGTCAAGAATCACATTTACACAACCTTTTCTTATTCAGTGGTGCAAGCTATTGGCTTTTCTGAGACTCGTTAATGTAAGTGGTTACATTGTAGTCTTTGACATCTTGATTAAATGTTAACAAAAACATTACTTGACTTTTTATAGTCCATAATACATTTGAAATACAAGCAATAACTTTTATGTCCGACATATTTATAATATATCAATGATTTTCACTTTTTAACACATGTGAGATTGATCCTGTGATGCAAATATGCTTTTTAATGTAGTTAGGTAAATGCTATGCAGATGACTGACGTATTTCCAGCCCAACTTTTCATGGGGCCCTGTACAATAATAATTGTGGGGCCCCACCCCTCTCCAGTAGGACTAAGACTAATTAGAATTGATTTTCAGACCAAAATAATTCTTTAATGTCATCAAACTGAATTGTGTATTCATAATAATTAACTTGCTTACCATACCACATCCTAGTGGCTGCCACACAGCACACACTGCATGCTAGTAAACACTTTGGACGCGATTCAGAGATGTGCTTCCGTCTATTTTTCAGACGGAAGCGCAGTCAAAATGTCTACTGCGCATGCCCATATCGGGAGCGCGCACAGAATTCGTCTGTGATCGCATCCGACCAGGCTACGCCTGTGGAATGATATTTAAATGAGAAAAGGGTCACTTTTCTCATTTAAATACAGTTTCCACTGCGGTCCGGTGGCTGCTTAATTAGCCTTACGCTTACACCATCTCTTGAGACGGTGTAAGTGTAGCTGCAGCTCACCGGAGCTGAAAAAAAGCAAAAAGATACCCCCTTCGCCGCAACCCGCAAGCGCTGAAAAGAAATAAAAAAAGCACGGCCCGGCCGGGCATGCTACCGCTAGTAGAACTACTACTGCAAGCATGCCCATGAATGACAAGGCATACTTGCGGTAGTACCACTACTATCGGCAGAATGCCATGGCCCAAAAAGCGTTCCATGCCCATACCATTATAAAAAAAATATATATACTGTGCCCTTCAAAGAAAAAAAAATGTAAAACGTCCCCCCTATAATGGTAAATAATAAAATAATACAAATACCCCGTCCCTTTCATAAAAAGAATTACAGTGCACACAGCAAATTAAAATTTGCGACATGTGCCCCTTCAAAAAAAAAATACAAAATAAAAAACCCAGGTCCTTGTCCCCTTCTTTTAAAAAATTTAAATAGTGGCCACATAGTTTAAATAATCAAACCAGTGCCAAAAAATGCCCATAAAATGCCCACACAAATAAAAAAATACCATACTTACCTGCTCTGATGGGGGTCCAGTCTTGTAAGCTTTTAATCCGGGGGTGGCCTTGGCAAAACAAAAAACCCTTGACAGATGACGAATACCATGTCCTGCATCGCAGGACATCCCGACGCTAATGATAGGTTTACTGTCATTGGGGTATATTTATATCCTTTGGGAACTGCCACAATCATCGAGAGAACGAGAATTCTGACACTGAATTCTGACACTGAATTCTGACACTGAATTCTGACACTGAATTCTGACACTGAATTCTGACACTGAATTCTCGTTCTCTTGATAATTGTGGCAGTGCCTAAAGGGTATAAATAAAAAAAGGAACACACAATTAGCGTTATAAAGCAGAACATATATAAAACAATTTTTTCAATAAGGTGCCATTAATTAAATTATTGCAAATGCTCAAACAAAAAGTCTCAAGATAGCAAATATAATGTCAATGTTATGAAGGATAAATGTATTTCCAAGCAATAGAAATATACTTGTTGCAATAATTTTGATAAATGCTGTTGTCTAAGACGGCACATATGGTAATATATATGGGGCACAGTAGGGGTCTGGAATGGCACAACTATACTATGGGTCAAATGCTAATATACCCAACATACTTTATAATATGTGCCACCTTACACCCTTAATGTAATACAAATATACATTCTCCAGACCCCTAATATACCCCACCTGTAATACATGTGGAATTTATTTAAAGTCTGGAGAAGACACAGCACCATTTCATAACAACACTTGCATATAACCACCTGTCAATTATATTTTCTCTTTTCTTATATTTATGCCACCTCCTACATGTCAGCTTTCCTCACACACCCCCTGCTAATCTTGTTACATCTTTTCCCCCTTACACACATCACTTTGTACATACACTGCTACTTTACCTGACTCTCCTGCAGCCTGGCCAGCACCTCACACCATGTGACTGCATGAGTCACATGTCCTGTGATGTCAGAGCCTCCAGTGAAGGAGCTGTAGCCACAGATGGAGCTTGAGTCTGTGCTGTGGCTGCTCCTTTATTATTTATTTATTTATTCCCTCTATTCTTTCAAGAGGGAGTGCTGGGCAGCCAAAACCTCTCCCCTGCGTGTGACACTGACAGAGCCTCCACAACGGAGCCTGTGGAACTGTGTAATATCAGACAGTGAGGACAGTGAGCTGCCGCTGGGGTCCCTCTGAACCACGGGGGTCGTCACAAGTGTCCCCCTGACTCCAACCTTATCCAGGACTGAATCTAGGAGATATGGAGCACGTATATACATAATAAAAATAATATACATAATATAACATATTTTGCGTTCCAATTGTGTTCAGATCTGGATCAGGCCACTGTGTTTCTTTCCCAACAAATACTTGCCCAGATAAATGCTAACTGTCACTAACTTGTAATTCTATCCGTAAAATGAAATATAAAAATATAAGTTATAAACATTTGCAAATACATAATAAGCCATCAGCCACTTTCAAGGCATTTCTGTTATAGGTGGTTTTATCTCTATGAGAGTCCTAATGCTGGGTCATATATTGTGTGTTTTAAAAGTAAAAGGGAACTCTTCTGCACACACTCTGGCGGTTGACAAACACAGAATGGAATTGGATATGCTGAGAGCTGCTGGAGTAAGCTCTGCACACAGCACACACACTCTGGCAGATGACAAACACAGAATGGAACTGGATAAACTGAGTGTTGCTGGAGTGAACTCTAAATAATGTGCACACACTCTGGCGGATTACAAACACAGAATGGGGCTGGAGTCAGATAACTGATTCAGAAACACAGAGAGACAGAGAGCGAGGCTGGCGGCACCGCCAGTGAGACACCGCCAGCGTGCACAAACACACAGACGGACAAACAGGACACCATGAGGACCGGGAGAAGGTAAGGATAACAAAGGCAATGGGAGAACAGCAGACGCCAACAGAAGCACGAGGCACACGATTCAAACAGCAGGCTAGACGCAGGAAACCAGACGCTATCACCAACGGTGAGAAACACATGGGAAAGCTATTTAAACTTCCTGCTGCCAATCAGAGTCTGAAAGGAGACACACCCCCAGCAACAGTGCAGACCGGGATGCTAGGTCCTAAAGACCATCAGGTAAGGCACAAGGTTAAATGCTGTCATAGTTACTCTGACAGTGTGTAACAACATATATAGAATATAAATATATAAAGGGCAAACAAAAAGTTACAAGTTTACAGGATACTTTTTGGCAAATCCACTAATGTTATTGTGATAAGGCTTTTACTAATACATTGCAATGAATAACTGCCCATCTACATGCATATGCGGTTGGCTAAGGGTGAAATACAGCACAACAGTAACAGCTGAAGGAATAAAATCCGTCCCTTCCAGAAATAGATGATCTTCTACCAGTCTGAGAAACTGCATTTTATGTGCTTGCATGACATGTGCTTCATAATTATTTTAGGAACATGATGCTGCCACAGCTTGTACTAAAATATATATTCAAAACATTTTTGCCATGGTAACTTAAATGAGCATGAATGCCATCTTAAAGATATATTCACAGATAGATGGAAACTGACAGATGTGCACTGTTTACTAATTATATTAGCAGTCTCACCTGCAGGGTCATCTTAACAGCATAGTAGACCCTGGGCAAAGCAATGCATGGGGGCCCCTACTTACCTATCTGTCCAGTCATCTCAACCGATACACTGCACGGCACTCTTCCAGGGCCCAGATGTGCTCCTTGACTCTCTGCGTCTTCTTGCCTTCATGCAGTCTCTCACTGGTGGCTGTACTCTGTACTGTTTGACATCTTCTTTCTTGGCTGCACTGTACTGAACTCCTCTGCAAGGTTGATAGGGTATCTATATGTAGATATAAATATATATATTTTTATATAAGTATATTATACACACTGGGTCTGATCCAGACCTACGCCCGCCGTCGCTAGGACGGCAGGCATAAGCAGCCGATACGCTGTGCTTTAGTAAGCACAGAGCATCGGCGTAGGTCTAGATCAGGCCCATTCACACCATATTCACACTTCAGTCATAAAATTTACTCCATCTCATACTCAATTCAGATTTAAAAATGGTTTGCATGAGCAGTGATTAGTTTATGGCTGGGGCCTGTGATTGGTTGGCAATGATTCTAGGTGGATTCACTGCCAGTACTTCAAGGCTGTCCCATCACACTGCGCTGCTGTACTACTTAGCCGATCAGCTGTCAAAGACATGATAGCTGAGCAGGTAGCCAAAGGGTCCCTGCATTGCTCAGTGCCATTCCCTAGACTCATGAGGCCCAATGGAAATGATGGCCCTGCTAACCTTTGGTTTGTGTGTTCTAAAACATTTGAAAAACACACAGTAATCCACAGAAATATATCATAGAAATGTAAATGGTTGATTCCAGGAATATCTTCACTTGGTGAACTTCATGTGTTGTGTAATGTAAATTAACATATTACTCTTAAAAATAGGATTTCCATTAAGATTTACTTAAAGCATAACGTTTCACCTACAACTCAGGAACATAACCTGGGTCCAGATCCAGACTTACTCTGACTCTGCATTGGATCTTCTGTGTGACCACTCCCCTCGCTTGCCCGGGTAACATCCAGTGTGCAGGAGTATAGGGATTTCACCCTTACTTTGCAAGAGACTCTCAATGCAATTCAGGCTGTAGATCAGAATGAAGTGAGAGATACAGATGAGGCGTTAATAGATCAATTAACTGAAGGTGCAGCTTCCCCACCATACTTTCCTGGATTTTAAGGAAGAAGTTATGAAAGTATTAGGTTCCGTTGTGGAACAGAAAGTAGATTTTCCAGAAATGCCGGAACTTTCAGGGCAAGCCCGCTCGAAAGATGCAGCAGATCGCGATCACATTAGGCGTTATTCCCGATTCAGGGGTCCTCCACGTAACTACCAGAAAAAACACCAGAAAAGTGAGACTGGAGAGAAACCCAGAGAAATTGAGAGGGTAGCAGAGAAAGAGTTTACTAATCAGCAACGGCCATATTGGAAATATCGCCATCCACCCTACTTTGTAAGACGACCATACGTGCGTAGACTGCAGTATTTCAATGCCCCAGTACAGGGTGAGAAAATTAAGGGTGCCGACAACCAAGGTGCAGGAGACCAAGGTAGACTAGTGCAACAGAACATGTGCAGGGGATTCAAGTCAGCATCTGAAAATGTAGCTCCTCAAATTATTAAAGAAAATGGAAGAACACCAAGAATGGAGCATCGAGAGCAATTAAAAATGTGTGTTACTCAGTCTCCAATGTCTGGATTCATCATTAAGGAACTTCTTGTACAGCCTTCTCCAGAACCATTATTACTGTTGGAAAGTCCATTAAATTTAATAATGGATATGTGTTGGCCTCTTGTACCAAATTATACCAGACATAGGGCCTGATTCAGAGATGCGATTTCCACGGAACTTAGGTGCGTATATTTAAGATCCTAGAAAATTCGCAAAACTGCGCATGCGTAGTAATAGTGCAACGCCGTTTACGTAGCGGTTAGGAGCGTAAATTCGCTAAGAGCGTAAGTATGAATTGCACGCAAGCACTTAAGATCTTAAGTGCAGCGAATCTTTAAGATCTTAAGGATTTGCATGGAAATGAGCGGGGGGAGGCAGGGAAATGAGGGAAAGTGGGCGCGGGCTGACACTTAGGATCTTAAATGAACGCTACCACGTCACTTAAGATCCCAAATGACAGCGTAGAGTTAGGGCAAGTCAATGGTGGTCTAAGTTTAAGATCCACCGCTGTTTGCAAGGGGAGTGTCTGTTTTTGCAGTGGGCTGGAACCTGCTAAGATCTTAGCAAAGGTGCGTATATTTGCAATCTTTTCGCAATCGCATCTCTGAATCAGCCCCTTAGTTAGAAAAAGAAGGAGACAACAACAGATTTGCAGAAAACTTGTTTTGATATATGTTTTATTGCATATGAAATGTTTATGTTCTAATCCTAAAATTTTTATGTGCGTCAAAATATTTTCGTGATAAAACTAAGCGTGGGGACATGCACTGTTAAAAGTATGGGGGAATGTAGCACCCCTGCACTTTCAGACTGAAAGGGCAGGGTGCGCGAGAGAGCCAGGAGACAGCATGAGGCTGTTGCCTGGCAACAGCCTATAAACAGGGGAGCGCGCTGTGTAGCGCGTGCAGCCTCTAGAAGCTTCAGGGAAGAAGTGTTGTGCACGAGGCTGGCGGATGGAGGGAGAGTTTAAGCGGGCAGTTGAGGATGGCAGTTAGTGAGAGAGAGGAGAACGGAGAAGGAAGGCTGTGTGGTAAGAGGCAGTAGCGGGAAGCAGAGCAGTAACATCAGCAGAGAGTGTGGCAGACGGCAGGGAGATATCAGAGACAGAGAAGAGGTGACCAGAACAGACATTGAAGTGAAGTGAGCAGGGAAGCAGTGTGGTGGACAGCTGATATGGAGAGAGAGCTGAAGGATATGCGGTAGGGAGCAGGAGACAGCTGAGAGATCGGGGGAGAGGAGACGGTGAACAGAGGCAAGAGATAGAGAGAGAGGAGTAACGGTGCACAGCTGATTTATCGTGACAGAAAGAGAGAGAGGTCGGAAAGGGCAGAAGGAGGCACTGATCCAGAGCAACGCTCGCAAGCGAGCGTACGCTCATCGTATGCGAATTTTCGGCAAAAAATTCGCAATGCTCATGCCCAGTATGACAGCTTCCGGTCGCCCGAGCGTCATGAGCGAATAGCGGGCGTATCGTTAGCGTATTTTTCGCTCGCTGGGCGTATTTTTTTTTCGATGGTTGGCTGGGCGCCCGTTTTACTACTGGGAGGCGGGGGTAGCCATTTAAATTGTACAGTATGGGCGTGCTAAGCGTATTTTCTCAGCGTATTTTCTGCGAATTTTCGTACGGGCGACGGTCGTACCCAGTGTAGGGTATAGCCGCCGTAAGCAGGGACTTTACTATGGGAGTGTTAGGGGCGTGTATGTTGATACGCCCGAGCGAACGTTCGCATTCGCCCGTCGTGCGAATTTTCGTAACGCTGGATCAGGCCCAAAGTGTTGATGAGAAGGAGTTAGATTTAATGTTGCAACTAGTTTATTAAGTTGACTTTGACAAAAGGCATAAAGAAATGGGTAGATACATTCTATTATTTATATTAATTGTTTATATGATGGTATGTATAAGGGGTAGTTATTTAAAATCTACAATTTGGGGAAAAAATATAAAATTAATTGTGGTAACACTATAATTGGATAAACAACTAGTAAACGTTTTTTTTTTGTATTATTAATTGTATGCAATAGTTGAATACTGTGAAGGTATTGAGAACAGTAATTAAAATCTCTTATATGTTACAGACTTATAAATGTTAGAAATAACAATTGCTGTCCTTTAATTTGGTCAGATTTACTTGTATATTTAACGAAAAAGAAAAGTGTAAAGTTTTCTGCAAATCTGAAACATTCAGGGAAATATTCCCCCAAAAATTATTAAATCTAATTAATTAATTTGAAAATATTTATTAAAACTAAATTTAATTTTATTAAACACAAATAAGTGTTTCTGAGTTTTCTTGCGATGCTTACACCTCTCTGCAATCCACCATCCACAATACCATCAATTTATTTAAACCTGTAGCCCTTACCACCCGGGTACTTCTAAACCAAGAGCATACCTCACAGGGCCGGCGCGACCCGCGCCATGTTAGACAGGCGCCGGACACCCCCCACCCCCGCACTCCACTATGGACGCTGCAGTGCTCATACAGGACGTTCCTGTATGAGCTGATACAGTAGTTACATAGAGCACTGCTCTAGGTAACTGCTGCAGCAGCTCATACAGAATCTTTATGTATGAGCGGTGCAGCATGCACCCCTCTCAGACACCTGTCCCTGCTCCCGGGATAAGGGAGCAGTGCTGTGGAGGTACAAGGTAAGTAACAAGGGAGAGGCAAGAAACTTGTGGGGAATACTGCCTGTATTGTATAGTAGCGGCTATGATTTGCTTTCTTTTATTGTGGTTACAAGATTGTGTTTTATGATGCTTACATGGATACTATACTCTAGTAACTATAATGATAAATTGTTAAACGGGTAGGCGCAAATTTAAAGTGGGAGGCGCCGCGCCGAACACCCTAGCACCGGCCCTGCATACAGTATTTTAGTCACCGCCATACCATACACACTGCACCTTAGTTTTTTGTTTTACAGTAG
>WWET01001754.1:90771-109394 GCA_011038615.1 Limnodynastes dumerilii | reverse complement strand
CATGTGTATGATTTTCTATACCACACATGTGCAAATCAGTTGGAACACAAACTGTATAGTCTGATCAGTTTGTGTTCCAACTGATTTGCACATGTGATGCAAGTTCTAATACTGGGCTGGGTGGAGTTCTAAAGTAGCATTTTCTAAAAGTCAGTTTACATTATGGATGTTCCCTATCTATGCATATAGATAGGGAACATCTGGGAATTTTGATATGCCTATAAACATAAGGTAACTTATGACTGTTGGAAATCATTATGTGCGAGTGGAAGTGTTTAAAATGCACATGTACTGATGTCAGGATAGTACTGATCAGTGTTACTGATTTCCTCCAAATCTTTTGCTTGGTGATCTGTTTACATGGAAATAAGAAGTCTGCTTCTGTTCCATTTTTTTCTACTCACATGAAATACATGGCTTTTTTATTCTAATGTTCTGTTTCACTACATAGGACAATTTCAGAACAAGGCATTCATATACAGTCTGATTCCATGCTCAGCCTGAATTTTGGGTGTTTCAGTACTTTTTTTCAATCAGCTGTTTGCCATTTCTCAAATACAGTATGAGTTTTTTCTCATACATCTGATCATTACTTGTGTCTGCCCTTTATTAGATCTAACTTTCACATCAGCCAGTCAGATCATCAATTGTCAGCCTGCTTCTTCTCCTACGTATGTTTACAGCTTTATTGAAATTGCTCAGACTCAAACTTATTGTGGGGTGCCCATTCCTGCACCTTTCATGTTTCTGCCTTTGCCTGCATCTACCTGTGAGGCCTGATCCTTCCTTCCTGCTACGTTATGCAGTGCCAGTCTATTTCTTATTATATGGGTCATATTGGCATTTATGAGTGGCCTGTAATGAGTAGCTAGGTATTTGGTTGTTGGGATTTAGATCACGGTTTTATGTTCCATCTAATTCTGATATTTAGAAACAGAAGCGTGACCACAAACAGACTGATTTTAGAATGCTCACAAAAGATCAAGAAGCGTTTGCAATGTATTACTTCACTCAAATTGATGAATTCACAATAAAGATCTTTTACAGCTGGGGTTCTCAACAGCAGTCCTCAAGTACCACTTACAGTACATGTTTTCCAGGTCTCCTTACAATACACGTGACACAATGAATGCCACCTGTGGATATTTTCACAGGTCTCCAGCAAGGAAACCTGGAAAACATGCACTGTGTGTGGTGCTTGAAGACTGTGGGCTCTATTTACTTAGCCATATGAACGTAGCTCATCCAGGTTCTAATCAGCTCGATGCGAGCCTGGGAGCGACGCTCATATTATTTACTAAAACTTAGCCTCCGCTGGCTGTCCCGCAATGACATACAAACTTTTTCCAGTCATCGCAGGCTGTCCCGTCGGAGGTCTGCTCATGCGCAAAGGCTCTCTTCTGGGACTTTGTAAACATGAAGCCCCGGCATGAGAAACACTGTGCATGAGCAGGCTCTTCATGTCGGGGCAGGCACCTGCGGGCAGACTCGTCTTTCGGGGAGGTAAGTTTTTAACCTTATTTTGTTTTCTTTTTTAATTTGTATTTGTTTTTTCTTACTTTTTACTTTTTAATTTTATTTAAAAAAAATTGCTTAATAACAAATCTACTATTTTCATATATTCCAGTGGTCTCCTCATATATGTCCCCCTTTTCCTCCCCCTAATAACAGCTATTAGGGGGAGAAAAAGGGAGTTATATGGGGAAATAGCTGGAATAGAAGTCTGAGCTGGCGTTATTTTAACTCTCAGAGCGGAGAGCAAAACTCCACTCTGAGGGTTAGTAAATATTAGAAAGCACTGGCCCACACTGAAAAGAATGGGCCGGCGAGGTCATGCAGTGTTTACATGGATTTCCATGCAAACTGCAGTTGCGATCCATGCTTTGTAAGTAACATTAGTTTTCATACACTAATGCCCGTTTTCAAGTGAGAAAGGGTATTAACGTGAATGTCATTCTTGCAAGATGGGCTATATTTTGCTAAGGGGGATAATGAGGTGGTTATAGATTATAAAGATTAAGGTGTTTACATATTTGAAAACTGGGAGAGGATGTAAACTGGTAAACTGTGAATACAAATGGGAGTGATTGTATATTATAATATGTTATATTTTATATTTTAACAAATAAAATACTTTATCAAATTCTGATTGATTTAAATGAACATCTTACAATCAAATTCTGGTTTGAGCCATTGATGATATCTGATTTCTGTTTAATTGCTTAACTGTGCACTTGCTGTTAAAACTCCTCCATTGTAAATCTTATAAGCCTTGACCTCCTGACCTATTATGAGGAGGTAATACTATTTCATTTAAAATGTAATACTTTTACTCTACTGCCACCTGATGCCAAAGTAAATATTATTTTTTAATCTTGTCTCAATTATATTTATGATATAAAAGGAGGCAAATTAGGGAGCAATCTTGCTAAACCTTGAAGTTGAATATGACAGAGAGTGACTGGATGGTAAATGAATATATAGTGAGAGTAAAGGATGTTTTAGTGGAAGCGATAACTCTAGGAAGAGCAAATATTATAACAATTTCTGGATGATTATGTGCTTGATGATAATTTTGAATTTGGACATAAAACAATACACAGAATAAAGAAACAGATTGATATATAAAAAGTAAATCTTGAAGGAAATGTATCAGAGAAGACAATGGAGTGATATGTGTGACCAAGAAGACAATGATAGACATAGGGCCATATTCAGAGATCAGTTCTTATGGGAAGTTCTGTGCGTATTTTTACGATCAGATGAACTGCGCATGCGTAGTAACTAAATTTACGCAATCTACGTTGATTTTATGCACGGAAGTCCATTAGGCACGGATTTGTGAATCACACGTGAGAAAATACGTACAGAGGGGCGTGTTTATAATCTGTCTGGAGAAATATCCCTGTAAGTGGGTGGGGGAGGCATTTAAATGACCGTTTCAGGGCGCGGTGAGGGCGCGGTTAGTTAGATATGCACGTATGGAAGTATTACACGCACGGAAATGCACACTTAAAGATAAGGGTGGCCGAGGCACTCATAAGTCACCGTAAACCTGTCCGTGTGAGGGGAGCGTCAGGGTTGTTGCCTTGCACCGGCCATGCGTATATTTGCGTACTTTTAACAAATGGATCTCTAAATACGGCACGTTGTCAGCAGTGTAAGGCAGCGGAGATATTTTGAAAAAATCACAGCAATATCGCGTGTTAGTGAATTTGGACAAAAAAAAATAATTTTCGCGTCAATATCGCCGCGATGCCCTGCGATGCGATTTGGCACGAAAATATCGTCCTTAGTGAATAAGGCCCTAAATACGGGACGTTGTCAGCAGTCTGGCAGCGGAGATATTTATGAGAATAAGCATAGTGACGTAACATGAGTCATACTATAAGTATGATTAGATAGACAAAAAAACACATTAGCTTCTATCGCTAAATTGTATGTCTTACATTTTCACCCATTTTTACATATGTTTATTGATTTCCTTTGATATTTTGTGTCATTAATACTTTCATGTGGATTCCCAGTGATTTATTTTATTTAATTGCTCGCAACCTTTTATAGGTATCCCAATGGTTTTTCACTTGTTACATAGGGTTTCTATAGTATAAATAGACGACATTAGTCTGATCTCAGTTGGCAGGTGTGCATGAGTCCAACCAATCACACTTGCCGACGGGCTTTAAATTCCGGTCCACGCTTCAAGAGATCAACACTTTGAAAAAGAGGCGACCCCCTCGAAACGTGTCAGTTCGGTGATCCAGACTGAGTCCGCAGCACAGCGCTTCTACCGGACAGCTCCTTCGAATCCCCCCTGTGGCTTCTTTCTTGGACGGTTCCTGGGTTATTTACGTCCAGCAGAGGGTACATTGAACTACTTTTACCATCATGTACCGCCGAGTATGGACATTGTGTTTTGTATCAGTCTCATTAGAGGTTTTTTAACCTCCTTGTTGTTTTATTCTCTCTGTCATATATGTTTAATAAGTTTTTTATACTAATTATATCCTTTTTTTTTATTTTTACATGGTGACATTGATTGAGATTCTTGGATTGTATGGACATTTAAAGTTACAGTTTTTCACTTTTTATGCACACCTAGCCTTTATCATAGTCCCCCTTTTTTATTTATGTAAACAGCGCTATTCAAAAGGATAATACATCATTTATTTCACTACATTTTACTGAGGGTGTAGGAACCTCTTTTATCCTTTTGTCTTTGGCTGCAGTGTGTCAGCATAACTAACTCTAACACTAACTAAAGTTATGTGACATCACAGGAAGCAGGGCATTCAACATGGAGCCTGTAAAAGCCCTTCAGAAGATTATAAACCTTTATTATTAGATTAATAACAAATCTAATATTTATCTGTCCCTCTCTACCCTAAAACCAGGGTTGCTGACTTTTAACAGCTTCCCTCTGGGAGATCCCGGAGTAAAGCTGTAGATGCATGCAGGAGGCGGAGCTTAATGGCATGATTTATGCAAATCATATCTTGTTTTTAGCTGTGATAGGGATCGGGACGAGGCTTGATGGCGCAAATTACATCATCAAGTCCAGTTTTTAGGCAGGGGGTAGGACTTGATGATGAAACCACAGGCCTCAAGTCACTTGCGGGAGATTTGCAGGCTCTTCCGGGATACCGGGAGAACTACCCAAATTTTGGGAAACTCCCAGCCCACCAGGACTTGGTAACATGGCTAATTTCACTGCCAGAACACAAAAGAAAATCTGTGTGAGAGAATTCAGCCATCTTAGCCCCTCTCATATGAAGCCTGAGTACACCCAGGCTTCAGTTGACATGTACAACACTATGAAATTTCCTATATTTACAATGAGGTATATTTTAATAAAAGCAAATAACAGCTAGTGTAAAGACATCCTGTACACTGATTTCTGCTTCACACAAACTCACACAACTTTTTGATCAGAGAGTGAGAAAAAAACTGACAACATTTTCTATTTTAAACTATTCCAAATGTTCTTTAAAATTTGGCATGTGGCACCTACAGATGAGTTTCTACAAAGAGAGGACAATTTCATTTTAATATGTAAAATATTTTCTGCGATATAGCCCATCAAAGACTTAGAGCCCCTTATCACAGAACGTCAATGGTGGAATGCTGTTTATTAGAGTCAACCTTAATATAAGGGCATGACTGTGCCCTTATATTACTAGCATTTTTGTGAGAACTCCTGGGCAAAATGATGTTGATTGCAGGGGGAGTCAAGTTAATTGTATTCTTTGCATGCAGAGATAGATCTTTGAATTGCTTACTGCACACAGATACTGACCAGCTTTTTCCTTTACACTGTTATTTAGACTTGGGATAGGGAACATCACTTCTCAATTCTAATACTGTTTGCAACAGATGAAATATGACTCCCCTGCAATCACCATGGTTTAGCCCAGGAGTAACTTTCCTCTCTTATTTTCAAGCTCCTCCTTAAGTCTGAATCAGGTCCAATGTTAGTAACAAGCTCCTGATGACAAATGAGAACAAAGATGAAAAGAAGTGAGTAGGCAACTGTTCAAGTCACTGAAACCACTTTTATATTGCCACTAAAAACCCAAGTTTTTGGCCAAAGATCAGGATCTTGGCTAAAACCTGGGTATTTGGTGGTGATGTGTGTTACAAGGTACAACCTCGACCAGGGCGCAGAGTATAACTGGGGCCTGGTTTTCACTAGAGCCCCTGATAGTGGGGATAGGCTGGACTGCAGGACACCTAGCAGGTTGCGGCCTCCGGAGGCAAAACCTGGAGAAGAAGTGGAAGCAAAGGCGGAAGGAAGAAGGAGCAAGAGAGCTAGCAAGGCCTAGCTCTGACAAACTACACAAAGGGACAAATGAAAAGCACAAGGGCTAGCACACACTCACACAAACAGATGGAGCACCACAAGTTTGCCACACAATTACAGCAAAGGAGAGGAGGCTAGCCAGGGACAAGAGGAGAAACAAGGATGATAAGGCTGGAAGACTAGGAGAGAGGCAAGAGGCAAGGGTAAACTGGATCTGGGGCACTCAGAAATTACAAAGAAGCACAAGGCAAAAGCACAAGGTAAAAAGCACAAGGCAGGAGATGGACACAGAGGTGATTAAACCATATAACCAGCAGTGAGAAATCCACACTGCCAGCTATTTAAAGACCCAGCGTCCCAATTCTCACACAGGAATGTTGTCAGTGTGAAAGGTCCCGTGTGTGTCCTTCACAAAAACACCTCAATGGAGAGATTTCTTTACTATTGCTATGGCAATAATAAACAAATCTCTTAGCCGGGAGGCATGTGCTGGAAAAGGAGTCGGACCAGAAAGAACACAGGCACCTACTAACTTCACAGTGGTGAATATCGGAAGTGCAGACGGACCAGAAAGGAAACATACAACTACTACAAAATGCCGCTCACTCTGGCTGTAGTAACCTGTCTCCTTTCTGGTTCTCTTTTTTAAAAGTCCTGTATAAGATAAGATCTAATAATGGGGCTTTTATTTTTCTTTAAACACAGCATTTCACCCTGCAATAACCCGCGTTGGAAAAACCCTGGTTATTGCATGGTGGTGGTGTGAAAGCAGTATCAAGTAGTTTGGAAACAAATGGGGAAGGGGGAGTTCAACATTGTAGAGAGAGTCTAGGTTGTAACATGTTTACATTTATATTGGTGAGATAAGTGAATATCTAAAGGAAAATGTCAATGTGGCAGAGAGCTATAAGCAGGGAGTGAAAGTAGACAAGTTGACGATGGAAAAGGTCAGGGGACAGGGAGAGATGATGAGATAAATAGATTTCATCCTCAGTTATTGGGGACAGTAAACAGAGACTAAGGGAATAAATAAGAAGATGAAGTTGCTGATGGATCTCTCCTTTCCTACATGTCCATTCTGTCTCTTGATGCTGATGATAAGCATCTATAATTACTACCTCTATATTTACTCATGTTTCTTTATTTTGGAAGAGTTTGGCACCATCTCCTCCTCTGCATCTTTTAATCTGTGGCTCTGAATCTGTTTGCTATGTCCTACAGAGACATCATATCAATTTCACTGCATTGTTTTCTAAAATGACTTACTCTGCTTAGCTAGCTGCCTAGTCTATTTATATAGAAATTTGTCTTCTTATACAGTATGTACTTTGTTAAGCACCGTGGAACGTTTGTGGCACACTATTACTAATAGATAATTACAATAATCATAATGATAATGATTATAAAACCCTCATCAATCCTAAAGCTCACAGGGGACAGATCATTTCCCCCACTCATTCTACATTTACATTAAGCAAATTAAATCTTTCATTATTTCCTCATGATATGCTCCTTGTAGTGTCTCAGTCATTACCATGCCAAGTACTGAAATGATTCTACATTACCAAGGGGCGCTCCAGTGCTACATACATGCCAGGATTGCCATGACTCATGACAGTCCTGGCTTCCGTAGCTCTAGATTGTAATACAGTTTACCATCCTAGAGCTCCTTGGAGGTCTTCTGTCCTTCAATGAGGGACTTCTTCTACAATGTGCTCTTTTATGCATGTAGCATCTGGAAAATCACTGATCTACCTCTGGGTGCAGATTATATATAGAGAGAGAGCACATTGCATTCTCTTTCTCTATCTCTCTCTTTCACACATGCTTGTCCTTCTTATATAACCTCAGTGGTTTCCCACATACTTTGTGCATTGATATATTGTGGTAGCCAAAAGTTAATGGACCGTGTTCACACTTAGGATAGAAACTGCGTACTTAGCTAAAAATACGTATCACAATTATACGCAAGTGCGATTCAGGGATAGCAGCGGCTGCAGCTAACCACACCCACACACTCGTGCGTGTCTTTCCGTACATAGAAATAGGAAAGTACCTAGGATATGGCCTTTGAATCGTGCGTAAATTTGGGGACTTATTTTTAGTAAAGATTCAGCAACGCAGACATGAATAAATGTATAACTAGCATTCCTTTGTATTTTTGGACTATCAATTAATTCTTTGAAGAAGTGAAAATAAAATACAACTCTAACTGTGCTATGAGCAACATAAAAAAAGAGGAAACAAAAATGTAAAAAAGAGATACATGCAAAAAATAAAACCCAGCAAAAAAGATTTGCTCGCATGATTGTTTTTAAAATTTGCCAAAAAATGTTTTTTTTCTAACAAAAAACATTCTTACAAATGTAGCATAAATTAACTAACAACAGAAATTATGCATACTGGTATAAATAAGTCTAACATTTACAAAAAAAAAGAAAAAATTAACATTATTCCTATATTTAAATTAAACACAAATAAGTGAAACAAAAGGTTACCTTGACACAGTTGAAAGTCTTTTATTAAATAGCAAAAAACCATAGCTATAAGTAGGTGAGCCTTATGTGTGTTAAATTAATGCACATGCGCATTGATTAAAATTACACAGCAGCTAATGGCTATGTAAAGTGTGTGTGGACGCATGGGCTTTCATATGGTACGGCAGGCTTCAGCAACTTACGCATGGTCAAAGGGCTACCTTAACTTTTCCTGTGCATATATTCTTTTATGCAAAGCACTCCTGCTTGTAAATCAGTCGTAACTCAGTTGATGCCCATACTGTGCATTAGTAGCCCGTGTGCTGCTCATTTGCATCTAGCCACGTATGCGGGATTTGTACTGTGCCGATGCGTGCATCAGTCGTAATTCTGACCTCAAACAAAGCAATACTCTCCAAGAGAATTTTTGTCCAAATCTGTTCTCCAATAGAAATCTATAGGGACCAAAACAGGGGAGAATATAGGGTTGGGAGATTTATGGCGCACACCTGTCTTATAGAGCAGAGTCAGATGCAGAAAATACCCATTAAAAATTACTTTTATTTATTCAGTTAAAAGACATAATGGCGAAAATATTTTTATGATTTAAATGTCTCATTATCAATAAACAGATTTCTTAGCGTACATGCTATCATATTGTTAATCATGAGAATACCGGCAGACAGAACACACTATGGCAACATTGTAGTAAAAAATAACATAATATAGCAAGCTTGAGTAGGGAAAAGGCTACCTAATAAATGCAGGCAGGGAAAAAAACCCTAAATCCCATTAACGTCCTCACGGACGCACTTCTGCTCTATAATGAGCTTATCTATCCCTTACCTATCTATGGGCAGTACAAATGAGCCTGTGAGCAAACAATCAAACCGCGTATGGTGCCAAATAGACGGAAGCTCCGGTGCACACGGAGCCGATGGTCTGCCGGTCCTGTGATCTTCCTGACGTGCGTTTCGCCAGTGATGTAGGCTTTTTCAAAGGTGTGTGTGAGGTGAGTATGTCAGGTGGGTATAAGTAATTCTTTTCACCAATCACTGCAATTGTGGTCTACGTAATTGATATAACGCAAAAGCGCACCTGAGTGAATGATAAAAAACAACATAGAATAAGAATCCAAAAAATTATTAAACAATAAAAACAAGGAAACGAATGATAAAGAATTATTATTGATATTAGATAGAATCATTAGAAGTTAGACATAACATTCATAAGTATCATCCATTGGGAGGTTTTAAAGAACGCCGTTATATTAAATAGGCAATGGAAACAAAGGATTGATTAATAAATCATGCCTAAGAGAGAAACCATATCTAATGAGAATCGTATAAGTAGCAGATATAAATGGTGAGTAAATAAGTTGTCATCCTATATATTATCAAAGCTGGACTAATTCCTGTGTCCTTAAAGGGGCAGTGCATAGTAATTATAAAGGGATGCCTATCACTTATGACAATGCGGATTGAAAGGTGAAAAAACATGCCAAATTGCCAGAAACATAATGCATCTGGACATCGTGTTACTCAGAGAGATCCTTTGTGACCAGAACACATAATACACTATCTGTAAGGGCTGCTGTGTCATACATAAATAAAACAAATTAATATAATGACCTAGAGTAAATAGGTTGATAAGGTGACCTAGCATGGATAGATTATCTCCAATAGAGTAATTCTGACCTCCGTGTGTGTCTATGTTTTACATGCATATACAGTATTTGGGTTCTGGGAATGTACAGTTTTTAAAATCGTAAAAACACGCACGTAGATTCTACACTACAGTGGAATATGGTCCAATATGTCTTATGTTGGAGGATTGCTCTTGCATTGTCAGAATGTCCTGCTTTGTGCCTGTAGGCAGGCTGTACGCATGTCCCGGAATATTTAAATGTGTACTGTAGATATATTTGGGAGTCTGCAGTATACCGGCAATTTTTTTAAGTTCAATTCCAAAGCTGTAAAATTGCCTCATTCCCTTTCTAGGTGAACCTTGTGGCGAAAAGCATAAAATGTATTGTCTTATCCACTATAATCAGGATAAATTCTGCAAAGTCACAAATTGCTACAGACAGCGTGAGTTCCTCCACCCGTTATGTTAATGGTCGATACTCTGAATAATTGTGTAATATATCTAGTAAAACTCATTGAAACATAAGACTGTCCTTTAAACATGTTTTCATTTAATTGGCATATCATTTATGTGGGTAGTCATAAATTTAATCAGAAATTATTAATAAATGGAACACAGAAAGGATTAAAAACCACATAAAGAGTCAGAGAAAAGCAATTACATCCTGCCAAAACCTTTACTTTCTGCAGAAACATAATTAGTTTAATTCTGCCCTTATTTATTGGATCATTTTTTTCTTTATCTAACCCATTGAGCATTCCGTAGGAATTAGTCTTCAACCTTTACATATAGGTCTGCCCCCATTAAAAATAAACTATTCTGTGTTAAATGCTCATTTGCCGATTACATTGATGTATTTAATTACACACAGTCAGATACCAGGGCCCATGACTTCATTTCTAATAAGAGTGGAATCAGATAATGTAATTAACACAGGGTTGATGAGGTGTAGACACTATTCCTCGTTAACACAAAGTATGAGATAATTCTTGCTGCACTGTATTTTGGGATGTTTTTCTTTCATCCGGCACACACTAGCTGTATAAATTAGATTTCACTCTCATTCTCCTAGAAACCTATTATCTCCTATGTGAGTAAATCTAAAAATGAATCATGACACATTAAGTAAACACAGGAAGTACAACTATATTTCAAAACACTCATTACTTTCTTCTGGTTTAATAATAGATGTCTTAAAACTTACTAAAATATGTCTGTTCTTCTTGCCAACTGTAACATAGTTGATATATGATTTGATATATAAACAAAGATAGGTTCTTCCCTTTAATTGCTTATACCCAGTGATGGTTTATTAGATGCAGTTGCTAAACCTATGAAATATAAACAATAGCTTTTGGAAATAATATACTCATTACCGTTTCACTTGTGTTGCTTTAGTTTTTTATGGGGCTTAGGGTAAAGTGTAGTCCTGTAAAATAAAAAAAAAACAATGTTGAACTGCAAGGAAAGGCAAATTTAAACTGTGAAAACAGAATGGGTTGAGACGTGAACACAACACTAATATACAGGTTTACCATAATAATAATAATAATAATAATAATAATAATAATAATTGGACCTGATTTACACTTAAGAATTCTTATGTTTTAGGTGCGTATATTTAAGAACAGATGCACTGCGCATGCGTAGTAACTTTTATACGCTATTTGCATTGGACTTAAATTCACAAATTCCGTGCTTATACACTATGAACTTAAAATCTCTAGGTTTGCAGTAACATACGCAAAAATGGGCGTTCCGTGCATAATAAACTCGGCAGATACAAAGGTTTGGGTGAAGAGAGGCATTTAAATGACCAAATGAAGGTGCGGTTATGTAGTTAAGTTCCTAAGTAGTCTCCCTACACATTCAAATGCGAACCTACAGTTAAGGGAGCCCTATGGCACTCGTAAGTCACATAAGAACCTGAAAACCGGGGGCGTGCGGAGGGAGTTGCCTTGCTATTAGTTGCGTATATTTAGGAAGCTATCGCGTTCTTAAGGGTGAATCAGGTCTAATAATAATAATAGTTCATTTGCACCCCTCACATTGCAACATGGTTTTGCCCTTAATCTTAAACTCTATCTCAGCTCCTATGTGCTGAACTCAACAACTGAAAAACTGTAGCTGGATGTGTGTTTGCTTTAATGTGAAACAGGCACTGTTATAATACAACCAGTATCGTAAGATGTACTTTTCTATTATGTCACACTAGTTACAAAAAAAACTGGTTAAAGGTAATATTCTATCAATATAGTGACTATGGACATGTTTTCTGGAAGAGCTCTATGTATATGTATGGGATTAGCTAGACAGAGTAAGAGACAAATGTGTGGTAATCAATATTTACAAGTATTTAGATAAAGTTAAGTTATTCAGAGTGGTAAAAAGTAGATATTCTATTCATAGCCTTACACCCTTAAAGCCTTTACCAATTCCTCTCTCCCTACATTTCGATTATTTTATATGTTTACACTACCTCCCAATGAAAGCCACCTCTGTTTTTACTCTTGATTTCCCTCTCAGTACTACATATAAGACTTCTCTTGTGCTATTCCCTATTACTGGCAGTAATTTTTACTCCCTATCAGAATATACACCTCTCTCCATAGTTTAAAATGAACTTTCTCACTAAAACCTAGCAACTTATCCAGAGGGGCTTATCCAGAGGAGGATGCAATCTAGTAGCACACAGCACCCTTGCCTTACACGCATGAACAAATCATGGGCAAGCTGCTTGCATGGCTGCTTGCAAGGCCAAATATGCCCAAAAGACCTTATGAGAGCTCCCTGGTGTCCTGTATGTGTCATTTATCTGCTCTAACTGCTTCCTCGGTGATTCCTTGGATACAGCAGTAAAATCAAGGGCTCTGTCTTGTCATTACCATTAATAGCGGGGTACATGTTTTACTTACTCTAAGGAAATTTTATTATATACTTGTGTTTTTATTGTTTTATTATTTGTTTAATTTTTTCTTTAATTTATTTTTGATTAGTTTCTTAAGTAAAGTTCTGTGAATATTAATCTGAAAATATACTTTCACCTTTTTTTATACAAATATGGAATGAAAGGGTATATCTCGATCAGATTTATTGAACCTAACACTTAATACCAATGGACACCTGACTTCTGCAAACTGCTTCCCGAAGTCAGGTGCTTTTCTGTTACTGCGCAAGTACACGTATGGAAGTGAATTCCATACGCAAGGAGATCTGTCTGATGGGACTTTACAAGATGTCCGCATGCTTAATCTCTAGGTGAGTGGGTAGCGGTAGGCACATCCCCACAGATCTGTGTTCTAATGGGAACAGATCCATGCACAGAACTTAAGGCAGGCTTACTCCCTTCTTCTGTGTGGACTTACAGTCTGGATCAAGCCTATCATTACTATATGGCGCTCACTATAGAAGGACTATTTATTTATTTATATAATTATTGCCATTCTTGGCCCCCAATTTTCCATTTTATTTTTTTGCTATTTCTCTAAGAGTCTGGGACACTCTGGGTGACATATTTTAGCTGCAGCTTGCTAGCGCTTTTAATGTGGGATCTCTCTGGTTTATTTAATTGTCTGGGCAGCCTCTGCAGGGAAACTCATTCAGCCTACTGATAAGCAAAGAATCGTAGACACAGCAATTGTGAGTGCCTCAGTCAGTATATATTATTAATTTTGTAAGGTTATACTTAGGTTCATAAATCATCCAGTGTCCTCCCCAGAAAGTTTTGACTGGTGGATGGCAATAAAAAGTTCCCGGGTGGAGGTAGCCATAACAATAATAATGAAATATGATGCTATTTCAATTTGAGTTCATAATATATATGCGCCTTCAGTCCTCCAGTACTCCCTTCTCTGCCTTTATTTAACCTATCCAACCCCTCTTGCTCTCCATGGGCCTCATTTACTAACATTTTTGGCAGCAACATTATAAAAGAGGGACCTCTAGTGACCAAATGGTCATTAGCATCGGGACCCCAGAAGAGGAAGCAGGAGGATGCCGCGTCAAGATGCAGAAGAAGAGGCAGAAGATCTTCAAGCAAGTGATCCACATCTTCAAGCAAGTAGACCGGATCTGCAATCAACAGGACCTGATCTTCTTCAACATGTCCCAATCTTTTAGCAACATGTCTGGATCTTCAAGCAAGTCATCCCAAGATAGATGACTGCAGAATGGTGAGTTTATAATGCACTTTATTTAATTATAGCCTTACAAAATACATTACACATAGCCGATTGTAACAGTGTGGCCACCTGTAGTTTCATTACATCAAAGGGGGGGATACATTAATCACTTTTACTGTATGTTTTGTCATTTAATGTTTTGTAATGTACATAATGTGTGTTTAGTATGTAAAATGTTTTTTTTAAATATATTTCCCATAGCGAAGCATGTTTATAACCCTTGTCATGCTGATGCTTATAGTACTAGAAGGCACAGCCATGCTGTGCCTTCTAGTACTATCAGCGCATGCATGCTAAGTAAAATAAGTAATTTAGTAAAATCGCCTTTAGTGAATAGGAAATATGTGTTTCTTTGTAAACATCTGGACGTCGCTTTCTTAGCGATATTTGGCGTGTTGATTTTGCTAAAGGCTAAAGTCCCGGGACTTTGCCTTTAGTGAATACGGTGATAGCATAATCGTCAGCAAAGTCCCGGGATTTTGGTTGATTTTAGCAAAATCGACCTTAGTAAATGAGGTATCTATCTTGTATCTATCTTATACAACTTTTCTTGCTTTCTTAGCCACATTTTCCAGCTTTTCTTTTTAATAATCTTCACTTACCTGCTGTTTTCTGGCTTCTCTTCTTCTCCCTCCATCCTGTGTGGTGCACTTTGCTCTGTGAATGATGGTGATGTGACTTTGGGCCAGATCCAGACATACGTACGCAAGCGATTTTACGCCAGCTGCTAGCGTAATTTCAGCTGTTTGTACGCTCTGCGCATGCGCATGGCTGATGTTACGACACGTAACTTGAGGCGGCCATAACACTGTAGTAACTACGTATAAAGGGGCGTGCCAAAAATACGCTAACCGTAGCTATGCTCGAACTACACACTGGAGGCATTTAAATCCTACAGTATGGGCTGGGTTAGGCAGTTACATCCATCAGGACGCTATGTACGTGCGCTGTTACGCTTGAAAAAGTTATGGTAGGCAAGCGTAAAGCAAAAGTACGTCTGTCCAAAGGGAAACCCTGGGGGAGTGCATAGTACTGACGATAGCGTAAATTCGCTATGCTAACAAACATAACATGCTCGTAGGTCTGGATCCGGCATCATTTGATCTGCCACTGAAATAGTGACACATATACCGTGCTTGGACCGCAGTTGTTCAGGTACTGTGTATGTGCCATTAATGCACTTTTAATACCAAAAAATGGTAATTCAGGGCTATACAATGTCTGCAATTACTGTTTTTTGTATTATAAATGCAGCTGGTTGCTCAGTTAAAAACAGCTGGGTGAAGCACCTGGCTAAAAGCCTCTGGGGAGAACACTATCATCTATACAGAATATTATAATGGACTTTTAGAATTGATAAGATTTAAAGGAATGGGGGCATCTTCCTTTAGGGACAGACTAGTGATTTTGGTTTTTCTTTTGTTTTAGAAGAGGGGCCATTTCTAGATAGGTTATATATTCCTGCCTCCATCTTATCTATAACATCACTGTAAAGGTATCACACATCACCTCTTTATTTTACATGTGCAGGATGTGTAAATTCCTTTACTTGTGGACCCTCCTACCAACTATAGAGCCCTAGTTTGCCAGGGGAACTGACACAGACTTGCACACCCTGCATAACAGCTGACCAGTGCGCACTCGTGGACCCTCCTACTAACAACATAACCCTGGTCTGCCGGGATTATAGGGAAAACCAGCACAGATATTTTTTCATGTTTGGTTTTAAGGTTTTAATGTGTATAATGTAATCATAAACTTATAAATTTGTCTTAATTACCATTATCTATGTGTTTGTGTGTATGTGTAGAGTATGAATGTATTTATATATTTTTTTTATTGTTAATGCCTATTTATAATTTATATAGCGCAACAAATTTTCTGCAGCGCTTTACATTAGACATCAGTCCCTGCCCCTATTGGAGCTACATACTAGTTTTTGGCATGTGAAGGGAAACTGGAGCACACAGAGGAAACTCACACAAACACAGGGAGAACATACAAACTCCACACAGAGCCTAGTCCAGGAATTGAACTCTTGAGCTCAGATTGTAAGGCACAAGTGCTACTCAACTTGAACCACCATGCTTCCCCTTATTTTAAAGTCATAAAACTTGGAACTTAAGTGTTCTTAATGGCGTCTAAATTCGATCACAATTTGGTCTAATACATAATTGTTAATGATAATCAATAGGAGGAATAATCAGTCTGATATGAGACATATAATTGTTTCCCCATATAACCTTCTGTAGAACTAGTATCTCTACTCACACATTCTGCTTCTGTCTCCTTTCTTCTATCATGGCATGGTATGGATGATAACGATGGTATGGAATGTGTGGATGGTATTGATGGCATGGATGGTATGGATTGTGTGGATGGTATTGATGGTATGGATGGTATTGATGGTATGGATGGTATTGATGGTATGGATTGTATGGATGGTATAGATGGTATGGATGGTATTGATGGTATGGATGATATTGATGGTATGGATGGTATTGATGGCATGGATGGTATTGATGGTATGGATAGTGTGGATTGTATGGATTGTATGGATGGTATTGATGGAATGGATGGTATTTATGGTATGGATTGTATTGATGGTATGAATGGCATTGATAACATGGATGGTATTGATGGTATGAATGGCATTGATGGCATGGATGGTATTGATGGTATGGATGGTATTAATAGTATGGATGTTATGGATGGTATTAATGGCATGGATGGTATGGATGGTATTAATGGTATGAATGGCATTGATGGTATGGATTGTATGGATGGTATTGATGGTATGGATGGTATTGATGGCATGGATGGTATTGATGGTATGAATAGTATTGATGGTTTGGATGGTATTGCTGGTATTGATGGCATGGATGGTATTGATGGTATGGATGGTATTAATGGTATGGATGGTATTAATGGTATGGAAAATCTTCAGTGCTGCAGTTTTTGGCTGGATTTGCAATGCCTTGATAGTGTTTGGTAGCTTTTATGATTTTCAGTCTTGTCAATTATTGAATTATTTTTTTTTTTTTAATTGTATTTCATTTGTGTTCACACAATTTTACATGTTCCCATGTCAATTTTTTTTAAATCTTTTCATTATTATTCTGTACATAACTAACACCCTGCTCTACCAGCTCTATAATACCCTGTTACCAGTTGTTACCCTGTTGTACCAGTTGCAGATAATTTGCAGTTCTGGCTGTAGAATACTGATGCACAACTGTACCAGCTTTAGACCACTGTCACCAAGCTGTTCCAGGTCTAGAGAATTTTCATCTAGCTTTACCAGCTCTAAGGCACTAACACCATGCTTTACCAGCTCTAGAACATTGGCACTCAGCTCTAAAATCTCTAGATTACTGATGCCCAGCTGGACTGGCTCGAGCACAGTTCTCTCGGTTCTTGAACATTGACACCCTCCTCGTTGAAGGCTGACACCCAACTTTACCAGCTGTAGACCACTGAAACTAAACTGTGCCAGCTCTAAAACACACACTCCCAGCTGTAACTAACTAGAACATCGACACTCAGCTCGACCATTTCTAGAAAATCAATAGCCAGCTGTACCAGCTGTAGAAGATTAAAACCCAGCTGTACCAGATCTAAAAAACTGAAAGCCATTTGTACCTGCTGGACCACTGACACCCAACACTGTCACCCATCTGTAGTAGCTGTACAAAACAGACACCCAGCTGTACCAAGTCTATAACACTAACACTCAGCTATAACAGCTCTAGGAAAATTACATCCCCCAGTGTCGAGTCTCAAACCCTGACTGACACCCAGTTGTAGAATAATGACGCTCAGCTAATTGTAGTGTCACTGGCAAATTCCCAACAGGGACCTCAAAGCCCCTGAATACGAGGGTCCCATGCAGCAAGTAATAAAACAATAGCATTTCTTTCAACTGTGTATATGGCTTATATAGAATAATTTTGGACTGGGAAGTCCAATCTCCCATTTATTGGCTTACATGGGATCATTCTTTCATTAAAGTAGAATGTTTTTTAATTAGGGACAATTATATTGGTTCTTTTTTCTAAGGGTAATTATTTATGGATGAGCAGCACCTAAAGCAGTCTAATTAATTGTTGAAATTATTACAACATAACTGCTGGAGCTTTTTCCTATAATATTCCTATATTGGCTGCAATAGTTATTTACAAACCTTGACTTTACTAATAATGATCTCCCCCTACTCTTTTATTCACACAGTTTTGTTTTGTGATTTACACCATTTATTATTTTTGTTTGTGTTTTTTATATTTCGCTAGCATGTAATTTACTACAAGTATACTTTTATATTACTTGTCCAGATATTCAGGGCTTTTGTGAGTGCGTCCCTTCATACCCAAGTCTTTTTTCTTGGGTGGGAGAGCACCTATGGGATTGGGAGTTAGTTAGATGGGGCCTGATCCAGAGCTACGCTGACCCGCTGGCCATAAGTACAGCCAGCGTAGCTCTGGTGCACTCCCCTGACACTCCCCCTGTGGCCGGCGTAAT
>WWET01001754.1:56132-79510 GCA_011038615.1 Limnodynastes dumerilii | reverse complement strand
AGCAACTTACGAGTAGTTGAGGTCTACCTTAACTTTTCCCGTGCGCATTTTTGTTTACACAAGGCACTCCTACTTGTGGATAAATGGTATCTCTGTTGGAACTCCCATACTGTACATTACCAGCCCGTGTGCTGCTCATTTGCATTAAGAGTCTTGCCCTTCTAACCATGCATGCAGGAAGTGGAAGTGTAAATCAGTCCTAACTCCGGCGGGCATCTCTGTGGATCTGTCGGCATTTTTCCCATGTGTATATTTGTGTGCTGGCCATGCGTAGTTGATTGCCACGGAAAAATTTGCACAGAAATAACACACTTTAGAATGAATCAGGGCTATAATACTTAACTGCTGACAATTTGAACCGTGAACATTTTGACTGTCTACATAGGAACCTGCAAGATTTTTATCTTAAGTTACCATCTTAGGGGTAGATCCAGATCCCTGCATGATTTACGTGCATACGGGGATCCGTAGTTATGCTGCCGTAGCGGGGAGTGCACGCCCCCTGCACTCCCCGCTCTCGGTAGGAAATCTGGACACGCCCCCTACCTTAAATTTTACAACTAGGTCGTAATGGGGCTTCCCCCGCCCTGACACCTAAATATCATACCTGTCTCCACCTATATGGCGAAGATACGGCAAACATAAATGTTAGCCGTACTGACGATGTGCGCATATGCATATCATAGCTGACAGGGGAATTACGCACGCGGTGTGGATCTGGGCATTAATGCTTACTGATGCAAATTCAGATGTTTGAATGTGCCACAGGCAGATTCACTTGTCTAGAGCCAAATTAGTGTGGTTTATAATCACACAAATAGGCAGCACTTTTACGGCAAACACAATGGCCCAGGACAACGCTTGTAGGTGAATTTACGCGTGGCGGATACGTAAAGTTGCGTTTTGGTAAGTACTGCGCATGCGCACCATAGAAAATACGCTCTGTAACGTAGCGTAAATGTGAACGTATGGGCTATTCACGTATGTGTCGCGTAAATCCTTACGTGTGGGCATGCCAATTTTACGTGAGTCAGAAATACGTCTGAAATACGCTATGTAGGCGGGGGTTTGTATTTAAAGTGTTGCACATACGTACGTGAGCGGATAACTTCGCTTACATGGGCAAAAGTTAAGGTAGGGTTTGAAAGGCGGATCTAGGACAAAATACGTACATTCAAGGGGTGTGCCAAGGGGAGTGTATAGAAGGTACGCACGCATTAATACGCTACGCGAGTAAACGTATTGCAAGCAGAGTTCTGCATCTACCCCAATGTGATCAATGTCACCGAGTGAAAAGCATTAGGAATATACCAAGTATCAAAAAAGGAGAGGACCATATACAATAATGATATTAAATAAAGTAGAGCCAACCGTCCAGTATTTCAAGTAAATAATGAAAGTGTATTTTAGTGTTGCCCACATGCGGCAAGTCAAACTCAACAAAACAAAAAACAAAAATAAAGCCTAGGCCTGTCTAGCCTCTAACTAAATAAATGACAATTCCTGTTTGCTGTGAGTGGACCTGGGACCGGATCCAGAGTTAGGTCCATTAGGCCACTTACGCACGCATGCGCCCTCCAGATGTTACGCTAATTTAATGATAGTAACACTAACGTAGCATGTATTGTATGGAACTTAGTTCATTCTAATTGTGCAGAGTGGAACTCCCACACTTGTGCGGATCAGCGGTCGTACTGACCTCTCATCTGAACGATTTACTTAAGGCAGGCTTATGGCAGCGTAAGCTAACATAAAGCCTGCATGAGAGAGGGTAGTGACGGGGCATTCACTCCTCTCTCTCTGTTGGATGGACAGATCCCCGTACATACGGAAACCGTGCGGGGGTCTGGATCTGGTCCCTTATGTGCAGCTCACCAACAAAACATTAGTGCAACCATTAGAACAAGAGGTATCTCTCCAAAAGAGATCCCAGAGAAATGAGAGACTCCTGCTGTAAGCCTTAAAGCCCTTTAAAGACCCCACACTCAGCTGGTGTGGGTCCCCTAGCAAACAGCCCTATATAGGGCTGTTTGCTCCCAGCCAGTTCCGAACTGGCTGGGATATCGATTGGTTATGCCTCGATGAGGCATTGCAGCCGATCCCTGGGGCACCGAACACGGTGCTCTGAAAGGTAAGGCTTCCCTTCTCCCTTACCCTAACCCCCCTTACTCTCTAACCCTAAATCCCCCCTCCCACACCCTAACCCTAAGTCCCCTCTCCCACAGCCTAACTCTAAGTCCCCCCTCCCACGGCCTAACCCTAAGTCCCCGGAGGCCGCTCTGCTGTCCGAAAATTAACGGGTGAGTAAACGAATCGCATACTCACCCATTCATAAAAAAAAATTCTGCGGTGTTACCCATTCAAAAGTATCTTTTCGGCTGTCCCTATTTCGCAATGTGTAACATCACAGCGGGGACTCACAACGCACTCAGCTGTACTTCTAATCAGCCTGCATACACAAATGAGATAAACCTAGTTAGATAAACCTACATCTTGTCTCTGAAAAATATCCCCCCATTTATTTGGACATCTTTTGTCTCTAAGCAAAAAGCGTAGGACAATTGGGGTAGATCTAGAACTACGTGTGGCGTACGTTTATTCGCGTAGCGTATTTTCGTGCACGTAAGTTCACTACACTCCCCTCGGCACACCCCTTGCACGGACGTATTTTGTGAAGATACGCTGCCCAAACCCTACCTTAACTTTTTCACACGTAACTGCGTACGTCCGCTAACGGACGTATAGACTACGTGAACGTACGCAGCTTAGCACGCCCATACTGTACACTTTAAATACCACCCCCCGCCTACTTCACGTAATTCAGACGTATTTTGGATGAACGTAAATTAGGCACGCCCACACGTAAGTATTTACGTGTCACATACGTGAATGGCCCATACGTTCACAATTACGCTACATGAATGTGCGTATTTTCTATGGTGCGCATGCGCAGTGCAGTCTAAACTGCGAATTTACGTCTCCGCCACACGTAAAATCACGGAGAAGCGTAGTTCTGGATCAGGCCCAATGTATCCAAATAGGCCATTTGACTTCCAGTCCTATGTTACACCAGTCTTATAGGGCCAAAAACCATCTTGGCCTTTTCTTTACTCACATTTATTTTAGTATGGCATGATCTGTTATCAGCATAAACCGTCTGCCCAACAGGTAGTAATGGTTTTAGCCTTTCTTCTCTAATTGAGTCCAAAACTGCCTGCACATATAAAAAAAAGAGAGTCTGAATGGGGGTAGCGCTGTGATCCAATCAAAATTTTTTTGAAATGTTATGATTAATAGTAAAACAATAAATGTGACCAGGGGTATATATACCAAGATATACATTAAAATATAAAACAAGTCAAATAGAAAAGGTGCCCTAATTGTAAGTATAATCAAACAACTGGTCTCGGTGAGCCTCTAAAAGTAATAAAACAGAGACACACAGTACACAAATCAATATTTGTATATAGTAATAAATGAATAGGATCAATTAATATGGAGATGTAATAAAACACCACAAAAAAAATATACAGTTAATGAAGACACTGGAATCTACAATGAACAATAACCAATAAATAAAATTTGATCGAACCAATAAATAAAATAGTCTCTGGTTCACTTAAAAAATTCATAAGATTAAAATAAAATAAAAAAAGAAAGCAAAGATATGGAGTCCAATAGTACAAAATGGCGAAAGTCCAAAAGAAACAGCCAATAAAGATATTGGACCGGTTTCAGAGATGCGTTTTTTCAAAGTATGCAATTATATGCACGCACGTAGCAAGCCAACACCCATGACACTCCCCTCTCACGGCTGTGCATTCGTAGACTTACACCTCCATAGAGCATCTTTAACGTTACGTGTGTACTTAAGTGCGTATATGTATGCCATACGTGCGTATCTATTTAATCGCGCCCCCAAAGGTTCATTTAAATTCCTCCCCTCACCCACTTTCACGTTTCTTTTTCAGTACTTTAGGCACAAGTCTGTGCCTAAAGCACTTACGTGCGTATATACTACGTAATTTACGTAAATAAAGTTACTACGCATGCGCAGTTATACCGTACCTAAAATACGCACACAACTCCACATGAAAACGGATCTGTGAATACGGCCCATTATGTGGAGTGCCCCTATCTACAATATGCCATTATTCACTTTGTCTGTAATCTTCCTCAAATGTGCCTCGGAGAGAAGATGGAGATTGTCAAGCAATGGTAATATAGAATGAATGCTTTAATAAACAGACTGAACAACAGAACATATAGAAAATGAATAAAAACAACAGTACAGGACTCCTAGCCTAGGCTCTGGATTACAACATCCTCCAAATAGGCAGCTGCATAGTCTCAGGGCTTCAAACCCCAATTCATGGTTTGCTGGAATGTTGCAGGTGCCCAATTTAAGCCAAAAGGCATCCTTTAATATTAAAATAATCCTTCTGAAACCTTTTATACTTTGGGTCAGTGGTATCTGCCAGTAATCTCATGTCAGATCCAGTGTAGTGATGTATCTTTCTGTTCCTAATTTTTCTGTCAACTCATCTACTTGGCACATAGGGTATACATCAGTGTTTGACTTTGCATTTTACATCCTGACGTCATTACAAAACTGTGCACGCCCTTCTGACTTATAGGGCCATTCACTTTGAATTCTCATTAGCATCAAGTGATAACTTCATTTAACCTCCCTGGAGACAGCCAGATGACAAGCTTCAGGTATTCTGTATGATTTTATATTGACCTTGACCCCTAGTTCTGTAATGATGTCATGTTTTATTTCAGATGCTCAACAAGGTAGTTCTGAGAATACATCCATGTTCTTCATGAGGCATTTTTTGACCTTGTTCTTTTGGAAACCTGACAGTGTCATGATACATGCACTGTTGGAGCTACTGTGGATGATACCTGTTACATCTTGTGGATGTGCAATATTCTGCTTCACACCTAGGGGAAATCTTGAACTATTTTGTGCTTCATGGACATTATCTTGACCTGCCCCTAGGGGCTGCTGTTGGATGCTTAATTCTTTATATTTCACCTGCACAATCTGCACCTAAAGGACTTTTCCTTTCCCAGAGTAGATTGCTGGTCATTAGTTGTTATCCTGAGTTCCTGGTGTGTGTATGCTCTCTGATTTCCTGCCTATTTTTACTCCCTCTGATTCCTGATTCAGGTCTTGTTACCTGTGTTGTCATTGTATTTTTAGTATTGCTCCTAGTTCACTATTCACTAGTTTTCTCTCTTATCTTGTGTGCACTAATAAACACCGTTGATCTCTTTATTCCTGTCTGGTTATTAGTGCTTAGCTGCACCAGGGATTGTGACTTGCCGGGTGTCTTTCTGCACAAGCCTATCCCCACCAACAGGGGCCCTAGTGAAGACCAGGCTCCAGTTAGACTCCATGCCCTGGGAGCAGCCACATAACCATACCTACTTTGCAAGGTTCAGCCAACATGACTCATGGTTTTATCAAATTTAATATAGTTATTTTTTTCTGGTACACTCTGCTGTTAACCTCAGTTATTTTTTCTATGTTCTCAAATGAACCTTGCTATTTATCCAACACTGACATTCTAGCATGGTTAAATGGGTGGAATCCAGAATGCTAATCGTGCAGTAAGGGCATAGCACTTCCGCATGTGGAGACGAAAGGAAGGACTCTGCACATGGAAGGGCTGTACATGCGAGCCTCTGTTGCATATGGAATCTGAGCTTTAGTCTGGATCCAGCCTATTTTCTCCAGGGGCAAATGTATGTATCTGGGCCTTTCTTTTATGGGCCTGTTCCATTTGTTGCCTGACAATGGTCATCACAGACGCAATCCTGCCCTGCGTTTACGGAGTAGCCCTTCCTTCCTGTGTCTTTTTGGCAGTATCCAACAACCCTCTTGGATGTCTCCCATACACCAAATCAAATGGAGGACTGAGGAATTTCTCTAACGGCCAGCAACAAATAGGGCAAAACAATCCAAGCTTTTCCCATCTTTGTCTACCACCTTTCCCTTTTTAACATACTCTTTAAGATTTAACTAAACATCTTTATCAAGCCATCAGTAATAAGTAATCAGATAAATTGATGTTCTGAGTTAGGTGACCTGAAATACTTTGTATATCTCCTTCATAATCCTAGATATAAAGAGCCGGATCCTCAACTACATCCGTCTTCAACATACGGCCGTAAATTGGCGATAGGTAGCTACTACGTATGCATAGTAACAAATTTACATAAGCCACGTATCATTTCGTTACGTAGATTGCGTATATGTGGTCTTACGTAGCTTACATAAATTAGTCTTCCACATACGGCCATAAATTGCTGATAGGTAGCTACTACACATGCGTAGTAACTAACGTAAGCTACGTAAGACCGCATATACACAATCTACATAACAAAACGATACGTAGCTTATGTAAATTAGTTACTACGCATGCATAGCAGCTACCTATCGGCAATTTACGCTGTATGTGGAAAACGGACGTAGTTGAGGATCCTGCCCAAAGGGAGTACCTTAGTCAGTCAGGATTTCTGTGGGTATCTCAGCCCTGCTAATTCCATGCACCAGTTCCTGATCTATCGTTTTGGTGAAGGTATTATGCAAGAGGATTTCCTTGGATACTGGTAGCATTAATCCATAATCCATAATCTGGGTGTACTTTAATAGGAATCCAACAAGGTCCATAGCCATTTCTTTATGTAGATGCGTACGTTCTTTAAAGACCACATGTATGCACTCTGGTACAAAATGGTACGCAGATAGCGTTAAATAGTTACTACGCATGGGTAGTAGCTAGACACGTTAAACTACGCTACGAAAATGAAAAATATTTAGGTGAGAATCCGGTCCACGGTGACTCGATATTATGATGTACAGTGTAGGTGTGCCATCGCACTGCATAAAATGTAATGTAGGGGATGGCACAAGGGGTGTGGTTAGCTGATTGTAGTTGGAAGTTAGGATCTAGCCCTTTGTTGTTAATGCAAACACTTTATAAAGACTTCTGATAAGTGTCCATTCTCTGTGCTGTCGTACTGAACGATCAGATTGGCTGGAATGCATAGATGATCTGACTAATGCTGTGCTGATCCTAGAAAGTACTCACCCTCTGATGTCTTATGACTGGCAGCCAGAAACTAGGAGAGCCTAAATAATAAGATGGGTACACACTTGACAAAGACAGACTGGTAGGGACAGGTCCTACCTTTCCTATTCCTGAAAACCCCCCAGGGGTTCCCTTCTGTCAGTAATCATGGGCCAAGAGTTAAGAAATAGTTTGAAATTAAGGACCTAATTCAGACTTAAGAAAGTTTTTAAAATAAGAACTTAAAGTCACTCCTGGGCAAAACCATGCTGTTTTCAGGGGGAGTCTAGTAAATTGTATTCTTTGCATGCAGGAATACATCTTTGAATTGCTTAATGCACACAGATACTGACCAGCTTTACTATTACACTGTTATTTAGACTTGGGCTGGGACATATCACCTCTCAACACTAGTACTGTTTGCAACAGATGAAATTTGACTCCCCTGCAATCATCATGGGTTAGCCTAGGAGTGACTTTAAGTTCTTATTTTAAGAAGCTTCTTAAGTGTGAATCAGGTCCTAAGAGAGTAAAGTTAATCCTGGGCTAAACAATGTTGATTGCAGGGGAGTCACATTTCATCTGTTGCAAAAAGTATTAGAGTTGAGAGGTGATGTCTCCCAGCCCAAGTCTAAATAACAGTAAGCAATTCAAAGATATATCCCTGCATGCAAAGAATACAATTACCTTGACTCCCCCTGAAATCAACATGGTTTAGCCCAGGTGTAACTAAGTTAAAGCACTTAACTAAGTCTGGATCCAGCCCATTGCTTGGTCAGGAATCAAATCGATTATCATGGCGCTACCAACATCTCATGGTCAGTGTGTGCAAACAATACATTTATTGGGTGTTCTGCTCACCAAGCTACAGCTCATTCCAGTTCCAGCTCCAGCATCTACACACTTGCAGAAGCCTGAGAGATGCCCTCTGCACATGCACTGGCATTTAATGTAGATTTGTGAGACACGAATACTATATGAAGTTGTAAATGCCATAGATGGTCCCTGCAAAAATATGCAGTAATGTGGTGGAAAGAGAGGAATGGTCCCTCCACATTATCGCAGATTAATGTACATTTTTCACAACCAAAGCTATGTGTTTATGTGTTCAGGGCCTATTATCCGGTTATAAAGGAGCAATATTTGTTAATTATGGTTATAACATAGAAAAAAGACACAACATATGATATTTATAAATTTATATATATAGGGCCTGATCCAGACCTGCAGCCGCCCAGGGAATTATGTCCGTCTCAGCGCCGTAACTATAATTACGGCCGCCGGCTGTTACGAAAAGGTGGCTTTCCCGTATCTCCGCCATCAGGCATGCAAATTAGGGAACGGGGCGGAGGAAGCCCCATTACGATCAGCAATTCGGCCGAAAAGCCGCAGAGCTGATCGTAATAGTTAGGGTAGGAATCTGGACACGTAAGTGCACTGCCCACTACGATGACGGCCGTACATACCTCGGGCGGCCGTAAGGCACCCATAGGTCTGGATCAGGCCCACAGTGCCTGAATATTCTTAAGAACTTTTTTTTTAATCTACAACTCACATAACGCAAGATGGTGCTGCACCACTTCATATACGTTTTTAATACATTCAAGTCTTCTAGCCAGGGCTACCAAGATATATGATATATAAGTGGAGTCTATTCCAAAGGAAGCACGGCCACACTGTGTTGAGGTCATGGTTGTCTATCTCTTGGAGCATCATTGTGTTTTGCACAATATACACATTAAGAACAAAGCCCAATACTACATTGCTATTTAGACAGCTACACATTGATAATAAATAACTTCATGAACCTCTTCACATCACATAGAAGAAAAACGTTGCCCTTAGCGCAGATGGACACCCTGTTCAAAGAGAGCATCATAAATAGTCTATTATTATTTTTTAAAACAGTAAAATTAGGGGTCGGGGCATATTTTTTTTTCATTTGCCCTGGGTTCTATAAACCCTAGTTACACCTCTGCCTCTGTCAGCGGCTACCATAATAGGCTACACATAAATGACGAAAGACTACATATGGTAAGTCCTAGCAGTGCTGCCTGTACTCTGACATTCTGTCCCGCAAAGCACCAGACTAACATATATGTTAAAGGTTCTGTACCTTATCAGATATCTCCTGCATATAATGTCTCCAAAAAATCCTTAATATGTTTGATTGATTAGCTGACCAAAAGAGACTTAGATTAAGCTTTTCTGCTAAAGGTTGGTTGTGTCTTCCACTGTCTCCAGGAGCGTCTTCATATTTATCTTAAAAAGGCAGAAAGACTGCATGCCAGAAATGTGTTCATCTTCATTCTCAGGTGCAAGTCACACCCCATTGCCTTTAGCAGCCTGTACTGCTGCAATCATGTGTTATATGCAACATACAAAATAAAGTAATATTTATATATTATTATTATTATTATATTAAGTAAATACTCAAATATATGATTGCGGGTATACTAGGATACAGGTCATTACGTGACTGGAGATTCTGCAAGCAGTAAAATAGACCTGACAACAAATCGGACAACAAATAGTTTTCCAAAAAATCTAATAATTAGCACTACAAAATGATTAGAATCACCAGCACAGTGAAATGACTTGAATCAAATCAGCTTTATCAGGGGGTATGGTGGATGATGCATGGAACTGCATGAACTTTAAATACTGTTTCTCAACAGGTTCTCAACAAATCACATGTAAATATTTGATTCTGATTCATTGAGAACCCATGAGTAACAGTATTTAAAGTCCATGCCCTCCATCATCCACCATTTCCCCTGACAAGGTTGATTATATTGAAACATAACATACACACACATATACAGAGGACTCTCACCAATATCTGTAAATTTCAAACTTTGTTGTTCCATGGGTAGGAGGGCCAACATTTCGATCCCATTCAAGATATCTCTATCAAGGTTAAAAAACATCCAGAGCACAATTCAAATAAGCATCATAATGTGTGTCAATGTATACCATACTGATAAAAGTTGTGAATAACATACCTATAAAGTCAGGTATCCAGGCAGATTTGCGGAAAAGTATGGCCAGGGGCTGCATCTCAGACTGAATAACATTATAACCGTCGAAGTTTATAACAGGTCACTAAAACGCAATCATTATCTGGGGAGAGAGACTCTTGGTACCACATTTCACTAATAATGTGGGACAACCACCACAAAATAGAAAGAGACACAAACAGAAGAGCCATGTAATTACAAACAGAAAAAGAAGACACAAAGGCATTTGTGCTTTCTGGGAGATAGAAGTCAGAAGGTGAAAATCATGGGCAAACTATGTTGCAATGTGAGGGGTGCAAATGAATTTATGTTTTTTGCATGCAGGAAAAATACTGTCTGATTTTGTTTATTACAGACAAATACTGCAAAGCTTTGTCTTAAAACCATAATTTAGAGCAGGATTGCCGACTCTTCTGGAATACCCGGGAGACTCCCAAAATTTGGGCTGTTCTCCCGGTATCCCGGGAGAGCCAATAAATCTCCTGCAAACCCAGACTCCCTAACAATCGCAAGTGTAATCCCTAGCGTTACTAGGGATGGGTGGGACTTGATGATGTCATCAAGCCCCATCCATCCCCTTTAACACCAGAGAGCACATGAGTGATTGGCAGGGGACGGGGCTTTATGATGCGATTTGCATAAATTGCATCATGAAGCCCCACCCCTCGCATTCATCTATGGCTTCCTTCTGGGTTCACCCAAAGTGAAGCTTTCAATAGTCAGCAACCCTGATTTAGAGTTGAGCTACAAAACTTTACCTCTCAACACATTCTCTTTGCACATTTATCATTATGTTCCTAATGCAGTTCAACATGGGTTTTTCCAAGGAGCAGATTTGCACCTTTTTTCTAGTTACTTCAAAGTCTGGCTTAGCCCCAGTGTATTCACAAAATATATCCTTCTTTCTTTACATATGCAAAGAGCAGAGCCTCTGTTTACACCTCTCAGGAGGAAGCTGGAAGTCAATTAACATACTGATGTCCCTTCAGCTACAATAGGTGTCTCCTCTCTCTATACCATTATACCACATGAGCTAAGCATTAATGCTGTGAGAAGACTTCATTCACTCACTGGCACACAGCCAAATTTGTAGAGCTGTATTCAAATTTTAGAGTTGAATTCTGATATGAGTGAACCAAAAGGAAGATTGGGACTTTGAGTAACTAAGTTAATTGGGCTTGATGGGATAGTTTAAGTACAAAGGCTATCGTCTGGATTTTCAGATGCACATGTCCAGCACTACCCCTGCTTTCCTGCTGGCAGATACACTATCCACACATAGGAGAAAAGGGTACTCACTCTGCTATTCTATATGCGGATAGTGTATCTGCCAGCAAGGCCTATACTTTAAGTATGCTTAGCCACTTCCTTACTGTACTATTTGCATCCCTGTGCACACCTCCCCCATGCGTATCACCTATGCATGGGGTGCGGGCATGCCCCCCCCATGCAGGGGGCTCTGATTCACACGGAGCACAGCATCGCTCGGCTGCACTTTATTGTGGATACAATGGTACTGTGCATGCACAGTATAATTTTTCTGCAGACTCCCATATGTAGCGTACGGAAGTCTGTAGTCAGTCCTAACTACAAACACGGTCCAGTGTGTTCACTGGTTGCTAGAAAGAAGACATCAGTTAAAATTCTTTATAGTGTAGAAGCAGAGGTGGCCCTAGGCATAGGCAGCCCCCGGACAGGCTATGCTAGACCCCGCAAACAATGGCTGCTCCAGCCGCTGAATATTGCCTAGAGCTGGAGCTTTGTACTTCTAAAGGGACGGTGACAATGGCCGACACACAGGGTCCCCTGAATACATTAGTCATCCTATTGCACTTCAGGATTGTTCTCATATGCGTACGTCTGAAATTAAGTACACTTCCGGATGTCATTAGTCGTAAACATTTTCATTATAATCACATCTTCATTTCACATGTTTAAATAACAAAAAACAGACAAATACACATTTTGAAATAAAAGATAAAATTCTTTTTATTTTCCAAAACCATAAAAAAGTACATATTTAAAAAGCATCATTACAGAATAACACATTTATTAGATTAAAGACTGCATGTACTCAATCTACGTAACGAAAACTCTATGTAGATAGCGTAAAATAGTTCACGCATGCATAGTAGCTAGAATCGTAAAATTAGGCACGTATGTGAAAAATGACAGGGCTGTGAATCCGGCCTGATGTGTATATTAATTTCTTTCTATGCATACTGCAGGTAACGAGGGAACTCCGCAATCCCAGGGAAGTAATCCTCAGCCATCTAAGGATGTAATGGTGACATGCATATGTTGATTTGCAAACTAGACAGGTTAGCATTCATGAATCATAAAAAGGAATGGCTTTATTATGCTAAATATCATGCTTCTTTCATGGCATAACAAAGACATGAGCATATATGTTGCACCAATAAATTAAATATATGCCATGTTTAATGTAATAGGTAAGGGAAATGTCAACTAAAGTAATTGTGCAAAATTTATGGTGTGAAGGTTCAAATGTCAACACTTACTTTAGTAATCCAAAGGAAATTCACTGATAATTTTCTTTGTATTTTTAATAGCAGTTTAGTAATAAACCAAAGTACTGCAAATGTGTTTAATCGACATTAACTATTTATACTTCCAGGTCTCGTTTACTTGTTAAATGATTTCTCCAAAGGTCAAATCATACTAGGTATGTGTTTAGGCAAAGATGTCTAGCACATGCAGCTATGAGTTTGGAATATGCAGTGGTGAATGTGTACAGTGATGAGTTATGCATTTGTAACATAATAGGGCTCATAAGCCATCCATTTTGTGAGCTGTTCTTTCTAAAATACCTTACCAAACAGTCACAAAAAGACTTTATAAGTTCCATTATGACATGTAGTGTATGTTCATAGTTCCATTTTGCATCATAAGCTTAAAATGTTTAAGCTCTTCTAATGGCTATTAGAAATGTGTATGTGTTTAAATCCCTGTGACATTTGTCCGTTGTGTAATTTTGACCTATACCATGAACAGATTTTACATTTATTTGAACCCTAACAAATCTTTACACCAAATCGAACCTTACTGTTTAAATTTCTATTCCCACATATTAATAATATTATCTAGACAAAATAAACCATGTAACACATGTACTGTATATGCAATACTAAATAAATGGAAAAACACACTTCTGAATAAAAATGTTAGTTTAGTTTTTGGAATTTTTTTTATCAAAAAATATTTGATTTTTATTTTATATAGGAAAAAGGAAAACTAAAATAATGCCTTGATCCTCTTTGCATGACAATGATATAAACGAGTGCACAAAGAGTGTAATATCTAATGATATGGAGAAAACGATAAAGGATGGCATCAAAGGGTGATTCTGCCAATAAAGAAAACAACAACATAAGTACCTATTATACATAGACATTTGCAAGTGAACATACTTTTCATTTCTTAAAAACATTTTAAGACAAAATACATTTTATGAAGAAAGACACCTAAGAGGATAAAAGGCATTTCAGATTTACATGTCACATCAGCACTTCAAACATGTACCACGCTACAGAGATCCCGAAAAATCCTCCTCCAACGATGACAACAAAGTGTGAGCATCAGGGGAAAAGGTATTGGACATTTCAGATAAAAATGTCATAAAAGCATATATTAAACCACGGTAAACCTTGAGAAAGGCTTGTTGTTGAGTCAAAACGCGTTGGTTCTCTCTATGTACTACCTACCTTATTGCTGAGACACATGCAGTTTATCCCATAACTCTACAATTGGATCTGCAGCTCCATTTACCTGAAAACTTACATACAGGAAAGAGAGAATGAGGGATTTATCGTGGTTTAATATATGCTTTTATGATATTTTTATGTGAAATTTCTCATTTTGGCTTTTTATATTGTTCAAATAAACTTACTACATTAGAAGGAGCCTTTTCTCTGTTTTTCCCTTGTTTCCTAAACATATGAGACTGAGGGTGGATCGTTACCAAACAGAGGCTGTTGCCAGGCTACCAGAGACACTAACGGCGAGGGTGAATGAGGATTGTGGACCTAGACGCCGGGAACCTTAACACGAGGACACAGTAACTGAGAGCCGTGCACATTGCCTCCCAGGCATAAATAAGGAATCACACATTAACAGGACACTGGAGGATTTGTCTAAATTGCCATCCGGGACAATCACTACCACTACCACCGCTTAAGCTGAAAACTGCAGAGCCATGAGTAGACACAGTAGCTCATATAGTGTCTCCGGCTCATACAGACTGGCGGCGGTGCTGCTCTAATAGTTTCTCTATAAATGAAGAGGACGTTATATGCTACCAACATATGGGACAAATTTAGAGTTTCTATGAGTTATAAAAGCGAAGGACATCATTGTTTATTTAGACTTTATGCACTTTATTCTATCGCCTAGGAATATTTTCCACTTAGTGATATTCCTCACACTGCCTAATTTTGGCATTCTGACTGATCCTTGTGTATATATATATATATATATATATATCTATATTGTTATCATTCCTCGGTTAGAATGTCCCATTTACAAAATAGGAATATCCGAAAGTTTCTTTTCGGATGTCCCCATTTTGAATGGTTACGCTTTTCTATTTTATTTTTTTTGGCATACTCACCCATCCACATTCGGGAACAGCAGATCACTCCGCCGCCGCTGCCGCCACTCTCGCCGGATGTGAGTAAACTCTTTCTGTGGGGTTAGGGTCAGGCTGTAGGGGAGGGAGCGTTAGGGTCAGGCTGCAGGGGAGGGAGGGTTAGGGTCAGGCTGCAGGGGAGGGAAAGTTAGGGTCAGGCTGCCAGTAAGGGAGGGTTAGGGTCAGGCTGCCAGGAAGGAGGGTTAGGGTTAGGGTAGTGACAGGGGAGGATTAGGGTACGAATTAGGGGAATTAGTGGGGGGGACGTTTTTTAACACTTTTCGGAGCACCGAAAGCTCGGTGCTCCGTGGATCTATTGCAATGCTTCCTCGAGGTATATGCAGTCCAACTGGCTGGGAGGAATAGGGTTTTTCGAAAATGGGACTTTCGGAACGGAGCCCCACACCCTATATATATATATATAGAGAGAGACTATATATCTGGCTGCATCTAAAGAGTCATTCATGAGCGATGGGGAGAGAGAGAGAGAGAGAGGGGTGTAGGTCCCTGTAGCGAACGGCCCTATTTCGAAGAGGCATAGCAATTGATCCCCGGAGCACCAAACACGGTGCTCCGAAAGGTAAGGCTACTTTTTTACCCTAAACCTAAGTCCCCCCTCCCACAGGTTAACCCTAAGTCACCCCCCTGCAGCCTATCCCTAAGTCCCCCCTTCCGTAGCCTAACCCTAAGTCCCCGGAGAGGGTTTATCACCTCTCTGGTGGTCTGTTCCGGCAGCATCGCATGCTCACTCATTCATAAAAAAAAATTCTGCAGTGTTACACATTCGAAATAGGGACAGCCGAAAAGACCCTTTCGGCTGTCCCTATTTTGTAATCTGTAACATCGCAGTGGGGAGAGAGAGAGAGAAAGAGATTTAAAATGTGTGTACATTTATAACAGCAAGATATATTGCTGTAACGTGTGTGTGTGTGTGTGTGTGTGTGTGTAAAAATGTCTCCTACATTTAAAATATATTATTGAGCCCTTATCTATATTGTGTTTAAATGGTAAGTGGAGGACATGGATAAAATGAATTAAAGTTTTTTGTTACAAAAGTAAATTGACAAGCAATATGAGCAGGGGCGTTTTAAGAAGTGAGGGGGCCCGTGTGCAGGATTTGCACATGGGCCCCCCCTTCCCTTACCTGAGACAGGACTGCCCAGATTCGCGGGCCGAAAAGGGGGCGGGGCTTAATCGCAATGTAAGCCCCGCCCTCTTTTCAACCCGCAAATCGGGACAGTTCCACCGCAGGGGAAGGGGGACTAATTTTGCATCTATTTCTTCCCTCCGGAAGATATTACAGGGAAGAAATAGATGATGAATGGCCCCCCTTCCCCTGCCAACCCAGGGTGCAGGATGCATGCCACAGGGCCCCCTGTTCTGAGGGGCCCGTGTGCACTGCACACCCTGCACCCATTATAGATACGCCAATGAATATGAGAGAAGGCTACTTGGACATAAATAAATTAAAAATAAGATCTGTGTCTACTGAACTACGGAACCAATCGAAGCTCATCTTAAACAGATAATTATTCACAAAAAAACTAAATTTAGAATTAATAGCCTATAAATGACTGAAAATATGGTTGATTGAGTGGTGAGGTAGATCAAGTGTTCTGTTAAACCTTGTATTGCTCTAGGTTTGAACTACCAATCACCATGAGTAATACCTACATCAGAGCAGCATAATTGCTTTAAAATTACTGCTTGGCGTTAGTGCATTTGCTTCAATAAACAGCTGAGGTTAGAATCTACCAGGTACTATTAATATCATACCCCTTGAGGCCAATTGCTTAAGTTCAGTTTTCACACCACAGCAGTAAGTAAAGCACAATGTTAGTCTAACACGAGTCGTAAAAACTAATTATCTTAAAAAGTCTTAAAGACTAAATATGGTCTTTAAATCATATTTGTCAGACTGATAAAAATGGTTTTAATACATGGGACCGGAGCCAGACTTCTGAAATGGGGGCGTTTTCTGATTACTTGGATCAAAGACTGCCCAGTTTTGTAGTGATTGTGCATATGCATGCATCACAATTATAGTACGAATCTGTATCCTCAAGATCCAGACTTCCTTACATTTGGTTATTCCATTGGGGTTTTGGTGGCAGGGCGGGTGGATGCGATCGATAGTGGAAGGGGGCTGTATGTAATACAGCAGTGGTTCCCAAACTGTGTGCCGCGGCTCCCTGGGGTGCCGCGACGCTCTCACCGGGGGGGGCCTAGGCATGTTTCTATTTCCTATTGTATTCTATTCTATTTTTGTCTTAGGGGCACCTTGAAAAAATATATGGAGACCCTAAGGGTGCCTCGAACTGAGAAAGTTTGGGAACCACTGTAATACAGTATAGGTGTGCCCTACATACGCCTCCTTATCCAGACTTGAATGGATTGTAAATCTTAGGGTAGAGTACCTGTGACGAGCTTATGAGGTTTGATACAGCGAGGATCTGATATTGGATGTTATTATATTTATCTAGTATTTATCACACAATAACTTTCATCAGCATGATTCATTGTTGTATAACTTAACATATGTTATGTATGACTTTATGAAGCCCTGAGATTTGCAGTGTTAGATCTGTGCTGCATGTTTCCATTGATTTGTCACCAATGGCTTTTACCTGCATATTAACAGATAAGTCCACCACTAATAGGTTCATTTGGTTCTTCTTTTCACATTGATCTTGTTTGTGTAAAATTATAGTGTTTTCTCTACTCCACTCAGAAACATTTGGTGTAGCCAGGCACGGTGACTGGGGGGACAAGGTGGAGAGAAGGGGTGTGTTTGCTCACTAACTAGGGGTAGCTTTTTTGATTTATTTACCAAGGCGACAAGAAAAGGACAAAAAGTGTTCAGAAATTCAGCATGCAAATATAATGAATGCACATTTATGAAGAAGAAAGGGAGATCTTGGTACCAATGCTGAACAGAAGGGTGCGGGGAATCTGGATCCAATAGCTTTAGAAAGCAGAAAAGGACACAGACAATTGGAGACACATGGAGTAGCGACAAGTGACACCACTAGATAGATAGTGGAACCCAGCCGCACAGGAAGTAATGCGAACTGGAAACACCACTGGAGGCACAGGGGTTAGTGGGATCCAGTGGCACTGGAGGTAATGAGGAATGGACTAAACCAGGTACGTTAACCAGAGATCTAGGAAACAGGAGCTGGAAGCGGTCAGGACAAGTAACGACCAGGGTAGTGGTCATCAATGAACCAGCATAGAATGGAAGGAGGGACTGCTTTACTGTATTTGAAGATCACACAGGTGTCTGAGATCCTGGGAACAGACTGGAATCAGAACAGGAGCTTAGCTGCAGGAATTAAGAAGCCTGGAGCAGCAGTCAAAGCATATTGAAAAACCAGGACGCCCTCTTGTGGTGAAGGAAGGTCAGTACTGAGGCAGTTGTAACGTCTATCCACTGAGAAATGTATTTTACAATCTAAATAATGTACTAACTGTATTTTCGATAAGCAATGGCAAGGTTGGATAGAATTAAGCAGACTTGCTTGTTATTGGCATAAGTTCCTGCTAATTATACAGAATTTACTACTGGCTCTACATACTTAGCTTTTCCCTATTCTATGTAGCTTTATTAATTTTGATAATATCCCCATATTTAACTTGTTAAATCTTTTTTTGTTAATATGTAAGTCTTTTATACTATATTAGGAGATCTCACCTATATTTGTTAGGTGTGTTGGTTCCCATAACAATGATTTGAAAGTAATTATTTTGTTCTATGTATTGTGCCTCTGTTTTAAATTATTATGTTTACTGCAGTATCTTATTAGTCTATTATAAGTCTGTATTTTTTATTTCTTTTTTTCCTGTTTCACCTATTGAGGAGGGATGGGGGTTCCAAAAACAGTAAGTGTACCAGACTCCAAGATTTATGTTGCCAGGCCTGGGTGTAATTCTAGAAACTGAAAAATACACATGCAAAAATACACATTAGTATTAAGTCAAACAAAACATACAGTGTATTTAAAATTCAGCCTATAAACTTATGGTATGAATCAGAACAAGAAAGGAAACTAATATGTACATTTTGTTTTGGTGGCAGATGACATAGTTAAGTTATATTTATACTTATACAAACACTCATATATTAAATATGCTTTGGAAATTGGATATGCTGCTAAAGCTGAAACAGAGCATGTTATGATACTGCACAGTTCACATCAGACTTCAGTAATGTCATCTGTGTGAATGACTCTTTATCTGACAATAGTTTATGATTAGCCCTAATATAATCAAGAACTGAGGACTGGATCCAGACTCCCTCACATTTTCCATACGTGTGGAAGTCTGTCCGTCTGAGTGAGAGAGGAGTGAACTCCCCCTGTCACTCCCCTAACTCGTTTGTAACAAGTGTGACTTACACTGCCATAAAGCAGCCTTAAGTCACACTTGCGGGTCAGCGGTCTGTCCAACCACTGATCCACTTGTAAGTGGGGAAAACCTCTCTCACTGTACAATTTACATGCTTCCCCTTTCCCACCTTGGCAGGAGGAGGGGAAGAACAGCCCCTTCCCACTTAAATGCCATTATACGGAACTAAGTACGCAACATTTGGAGGTGGCATGTGCCCTCAGTCCTTTTAGCCCACTTACACACTTTGCGTGCATAAGTGGGCTATCGGCCGTAGTTCTGGATCTGGCCCTGGATCATTAATAACCCAAATCATTTTTGTTTGATTTTTTTTTTTAATAATTATTTAAGAAAAATGGTAACTGGTGACCTAAAAGGCTAGGTCATGCCCAATAGCAAAGTGTCACAAACAACAGTAAACTTCTAGAATCTACTTGAGACAAGACTGAAATAAAATGTGTCCATTCAATAGACAACATACTTTCTCAGTAAACAATCTATGTAAAACTAAATGTATTACATTTACTATTGCATGATATATACCTTTTGTTACATGTAATAATTTCTGATTAGGTGCTTGATTGAGCTAAATGCACTGTAATATCACACATACACTGAGAGTAATGGATAACATGCACTAAGTTGGAGAAAGAAGCACTATATATAACTTAAAAAATTATCCTATAAATGCAATAGGTGCAGCTGTAGATCAATCGGGCAGTTTTGTTGAAAACAAATATAAAAAGGTTAATTTGCTACTGGTTGCACATCCACCCTTCTCTAAAAATTGGTTACTTTGTAATTGAGATAGCAAGAAGGTGAAAAAAATGTAAGAAAAATTATGTATGAAAATAGAAGCTGTCTCCTAATTCAATTCTAAGATTAGTGAACGTGCTATCACTAACATTGCTGAATATAAATCACTATGTAATATGACTAGCGAGCAATAAATAGTGGCAGCAATTACTTATCAAAGCTGGGATGCTAATTAGTTAAGTCTTGATATAATAACGTCAGACACTAGAGGGAGCATTCATTACGATCTTCAATAGCCCCACTCCTTGTAACCTAACAATAAGAAAGTCAGGGGTGCCCTTTGTAATGGTAAGGGGCATTGTTGTATCTAGAATGGGTGCAGGGTGTGCAATGCACATGGGCCCCTCAGAACAGGGGTCCTGTGGCTATATATATAGCCACAAATTGTATGAAAAATAAAAAGCCAGCACTCCTCTTAGTATGAAATAAAGTATATCAATTTATTATTAGGTATAAATAGTCCTCATGAGGAGAATCATCATCAGTAAAAAAGTGACATAGTACAAAAAAAGTGCATAAAAATATAACAGACTGTGCAAATATTAACGCTGTGGCCCATGGGTCGCATGATAATGAAAAACTTGAGACAAGTCCATATGAGTCCAAATATAAGTACAATCAATGGGCCAGATCCAGAACTACGTCCGTCTTCCATAGACGGACGTAATTCAATAAACAATAGCTACTGCGCATGCAGTATATACGCAATCTACGTATCGAAATATTTGCACAGTCTGTTATATTTTTATGCACTTTTTTTGTTCTATGTCACTTTTTTACTGATGATGATTCTCCTCATGAGGAGAATCCAAAGAGGAAAAAAATTGAGAGAAGAGAGAAAAGGAGGAAAGCAGAGGAAGAAAAGAGGTGATAGAAAATATTACATAAAGTATAAAAAACAAAGCCAACAAAAAACTCCACTAACCATAGCAAAGAGTTGACTGCAGACTGACCGACGAAAACCTGGAAAACCAGTTGCAAGTAGCAACATCATCAATACCAACTAACATCACACTCCAAACCAAAGAGAAGCAGTTCCAGCTATCACATTAGGGGTGAGTTAATAACATTTTTGGCCATATATAGTAGGCTAATTTTAAGTTGATAATTTTGTATGGCCCTCAAAGGATTTTTATAAATATCCAAATGCCCTTGGCAGCAAAAAGGTTCCCCACCCCTGTTCTAGATACTTTTAGTTATGAATAATGTTGCAATCACAAACAGTAACATAAGTATGTCAAAAGTTGCGCATGATAGGAGAAAAGAGATGTGTTATTACTGTTTTACAGAAAAGGACGTATGTAACATCCCTTTTCTGTCTGTAAAACGGAATAAATAAGCCCAGTCATTTATTTTTACCTTTTTGTATTTGTCTCTAATGTTGTCCTTTTTATGTGTGTCCAGCATCCATTTCTATCCCTTGCATGTGTGCCTAGCCTCCAATTCTGCCTCTTCATTGTGTTCAGCCTCCCTATCTGGTCCTTCAGTGTGTCTAGTTTCCATTTGTGCCCCTTCTGTATGCCCAGCCTCCATATCTCCCCCTTTAGTGTGTCCAGCCTCCATATCTGTCCTTTCATTGTGTCAAGCCTCCATATTTGCCCCTTCAGTGTGTCCAGCCTCCACATTTACTCCTTAAGTGTGTCCAACCTCCTTATTTGCCTCTTTAGTGTATCCAACCTTCATATCTTCATCTTAAGTGGGTCCATCAGCCATATCTGCCCCTTCAGTGTGTCCAGCTTCCATTTGTGCCAATTCATTGGGTCCAGCCTCCATATGTGCCCCTCCTGTGTCCAACCTTCCTATCTGTTCCTTTAATTTGTCCATCCTCCAAATATGCCCCTTCTGTGTGTCCAGCCTCCATATCTGCCCCTTCAGTGTGTCCAGTCTCCATTTGTGCCCCTTCTGTGTGTCCAGCTTCCATAACTACCCATTTAGTTTGTCCAGCCTCCAAATCTGCCCCTTCTGTGTGTCCAGCCTCCAAATCTGCCCCTTAAGTGTATCCAGCCTCCATATCTGCCCCTTCAGTGTGTCCAGCCTCCATATCTGTCCCTTTAGTGTGCCAAACCCCCATTTTCACCCTTTCTGTGTGTCCATGCTCCATATCTGGTCCTTCAGTGTGTCCAGCCTCCATATCTACCCCTTCAGTATGTCTCCAACTTCCATATTTGCCCCTTCAATATGTCCAGCCTCTCTATCTGCCTCTTCTCTGTGTCCAGCCTCTATTTGTGCCCCTTCAGTGTCTCCAGCCTCCATTTGTGCCCCTTCTGTGTGCTTAGCCTCCATTTCTGCCCCCTCTATGTCCAGTCTCCATTTGTGCCCCTTCTGTGTGCCTATCCTCCATATGTGCTCTTTCTGTGTGCCCAACCTCCATATTTGCCCCTTCAGTATGTCCAGCCTCTATGTCTGCCTCTTCAGTGTGTCCAGACTCTATTTGTGCCTCTTTAGTGTCTCCAGCCTCCATTTGTGCCCCTTCTGTGTGCTCAGCTTCCATTTTTGCCCCTTCTGTGTGTCCATATCTGCCCCTTCTGTGTGCAAAGCCTCTATATGTCCCCCTTCTGTGTGTCCAGCCTCCATATCTGCTCTTTCTGTGTGCCCAGCCTCCATATCTGACCCTTTAGCGTGTCCAGCCTCCATATCAGCCCCTTCAGTGTGTCCAGCCAATATTTGTGCCCCTTCAGTGTCTCCAGTCTCCATTTGTGCCCCTTCTGTGTGCTGAGCCTCCATTTCTGCCCCTTCTGTGTCCATTTCTGCCACTTCGGTATCCTCCGTATCTGCTCTTTCTGTGTGCCCAACCTCCATATTTGCCCCTTCAGTATGATCAGCCTCTATATCTGCCTCTTCTTTGTTTCCAGTCCCTATTTGTGTCCCTTCAGTGTCTCAAGCCTCTATTTGTGCCCCTTCTGTGTGCTCAGCCTCAATTTCTGCCCCTTCTGTGTATCCAGTCTCCATATCTGCCCCTTCATTGTGCAAAGTCTCTATATCTGCCCCTTCAGTGTGTCCAGCTTTCATATCTGCTCTTTATGTGTGCCCAGCCACCATATCTGACCCTTTAGTGTATCCAGAGTCTATATCTGCCCCTTCTGTGTGCCTCATATCTGCGCCTTCAGTGTGTCCAGCCAGTCCTCTGTCTGCTGTCTTCAGCCGTTGTCCGCTGCATGACAGCAGTCAATCCTTGACTTTCTCCCTCTCCCAGAAATGTGATTGCTGCACTGCCAGGGCTAAGACTTGGAGATGGAGGGAGTGGGGCACCTGAGCAGCACATCTCTAGGGGCCACAAGTAAGGCCACCGTTGCAGTAGCGCATCAATAATGGACTTTCAGATGTCACTGACAGTCACTACTCTGCTCTCAGCCCATTTGGATGTGCAGTAGCAACGCAACAGCGTGGATGCTACTGCGCATGCGTATGGGGGTGAGGGGCAGAATT